>CAUYON010004618.1:0-12649 GCA_963573935.1 Arctocebus calabarensis | reverse complement strand
ATGTCTGAAATCAAATTTAGACTCTGGATTGCAAACAAGATTAATAAAATGGAAACAAATATGGAGGTAGAGATTATAGTATTAATTCAGAAGATGTCTCAAGAACTCAAGCAATTCAAAGACAAAATGACCAAAGATCTCGACACATTGAAACAAGAAGTTGCAACCCTCAAAGATATGAGAAATACAGTAGAAGCCCTGAGCAACAGAATAGAGAAAGCAGAAAAAAGGATTTCTAACACTGAAGACACAGACTTTGAATGCTCCCAAATGCTCAAAGAGATAGAGAAATGGAAGGCAAAAACGGATCATTCTTTCAGAGAACTCTGTGATAACTCAAAGAAAACCAATATTCGTCTTATAGGGATACCTGAAAGTGACGATCTGGCTTCACATGACACAGAGTCCCTTCTTCTTGAGATTATGAAGGAGAATTTTTCAGACATACCTAGAGACTCTGAAATTCAGATAGCAGATAGTTTCAGAACCCCAGCACAACTTAACCCGAATAAGACACCCCCCAGGCATATTGTAGTTAATTTTACTAAAGTTAACATGAAGGAGAAGTTCTAAAAGCAACCAGACGCAAGAAATCCATTACATACAAGGGGAAGAATATTAGAATTACTGTACTTCTCTCTGCTCAAACATTCCAAGTGAGAAGGGAGTGGACGTCGACTGTTAACCTCCTAAAACAAAATAACTTTCAACCCAGGATCCTCTATCCATCCAAACTAAGTTTCATGTATGACGGAGAAATTAAATACTTTAACGACATCCATATGTTGAAGAAATTTGCTATAACCAAACCAGCTCTCCAGGATATCCTCAGACCTATCCTCCATAACGACCAGCACAAACCCCCACCATAAAAGTAATGCAAGCAGATACTTTGAACATGGTGACATTTTCAATAGCTGCACCCCCTCCCCCAGCCACCTCTAAGTTAGGCCCTGAGGACAGAGGTCCTACAGGGGGTTACAGAGGGCTGGGCTATTAGTGTAAGTGAGAGATGCTGATCTCACATGCATTCCCATATACCTAGAGTCCCTTCAATTACAAAAGAGATCATTAACGCACACTAAATTTCAGTTAGTTTATTCTCTTGGCTTGAAAAACAGATCATAAAATGAAGGTTGTGTTAGGATATGGAGGCTTTTCTTTTTTCTTTTCTTGAAACAGTCTCTGTTGCTCAGGATGCAGTTCCATGGTATCAGCCTCGTTCACAACAACCTTGAACTCCTGGATTCAAGTGCTCCTCCTGCCTCAGCCTCCCAGATAGCTGGGACTATAGGCTCCTGCCATGATGCCTGGATAATTTTTTTCTATTTTTAATAGAGATGGGAGTTTTACTCTTGCTTAGGCAGGTCTGGAACTCCTGAGTTTAAGTGATCCTCTAGGCTCAGTGCTAGGATTACAGGTGTGATTATAGGTGTGCATCCCACCTAGGATATGAAGATTAAAGAATGAGATGGGGTAGTGAGGGGATAGTACTTTTAACTGACTCCAGGTATTACACAATAAACCTAAGTCTTTTGAGGGTTGTCAATGGATTGATGAGGTCTGAATAATATTTCTGCACACTGCAGAGCATGAATAGAAAATTCAATAAAGAAAAATCAAGCGTTCTGAAAATGGAAGCAGAATAAATCTTTAAAATCTGGTCACTTACTCAGAGACTTTTGTCTTTGGACTAAAATTGGGTCTTCATTCCAGTGTTGCTGGAAGAAGACTTTCTCTCTCAGAAGTTTCCAGGCTTTAGCATAATCATCTAGAAACTTTTAATCTATGAAGTTTGATAGTATTCATTTTCTGCATAAAGATCCATTATAATAAAAGCAGGGGGAAAAAAACGGAAAGGAACAAATGTAATTCAAAGAGACATGGAGTGTAAGTACTTTCCATTCACTTCTAAATAAAGACCGAGCAGGCCCACATTGTGTGACTGTTTCACCAAAACCACATTAATAAAATTTAAGGGCTTTGTTTTTATCTTTTTAAAGAGAGAATCAACCATGGATAGTCTATTTCATTACTCAATAAAGAAGTGAAAATATAGATAGGTATCTCACCTAAACCTGGCCCAGGGTACGCATGCCACCAGGCCCTAATTTCCAACAGCATATCCTGTTTCAGATACGGAAACTCCAAGAAAAGCTGTAGCTCAATTCACTTTATATCTGAATGCATGTCCAGGTGATACGTCTTTGATTTGCCGTTCAAAAATAAAAACTCACACGTGAAAGGTGAAGAGGCTTAATTTCATTTTGCAGTTATGTGAAGAGAGTCAAATGATTGTACCTCTATCCCATCACAATGCCTGAAATGCTGCCAGTTCAGAAGGTTTCTCCAAAGTTGCAGGATACAAATGCAGATAGGAAATTAACTTACCAAGCACAGAGACCCAATACTCCTCATCATGAATACCTAATAAGATAGGGACCGAGCAAAGGTAAATTCTAATCGGCTGAATATAAGGAGGGAGAATAATGGGAATGGGGGGGAATGGAGGCTGGAGGAGAGAGCAGGCTGGGACATTAGAGTAATGGCCCTGTGATACAGGATGACGCAGGACAAGAGTCCTGACGACTGGGCCAGTGTACACAGAGAAAGGGGCCCAGAAAGAACATGAGATAAAGGATGAGACAAAGAGTAGGCGTAAGGGTGATTTAGAATTTTATGGAGAGCAAAATCACGTTCTGTCAGAATTTTCAATAACGTGGTATAGTAATTAAATATATATTAAGTACAAAATGCTGAAACAAATGAAAGCACATGGTATAATCTCATATTTCTATTTGTATAAAATAATTATGAAGCACATTGTCAGGAGACCTTTGACCAATTAGAATCATAAAAACCTACTGGATAATTATGTATCATTCTTTCTTGAGTTTGAACTAGGAAAAAAATATGTGTGTACACACACATGTGAGTATGCATGCTGTTTCTTTCTGAATATCTTTTGGTTTTGGTCCTGTTTAGAAAATTATAAGAATGAAAGTCCCCACTTAATAATTTACTGCTGTGGTGAAGACAAGGAGAGCATCAACCCTCCAGAGCAGTGATCAATTCTGAATGATCATCCAAATCCCCAGAGGTTTTTCAGGCTCTTAGAGGCTTTTGATGTCTGTTGTCCTGACATGTTACCATTTCTTGCATTGCTGTACAGCTGGACCACAGTGCTAGGATTCCATAAACTCTCAAATGCCTCTCTCTCCTGATTTTTATATTTCCTAAGAGAAATATTACTTACCCAAAATTTCATGCATCCAGAATTTTTTTTGTGTGTGTGTATGTGTGGTGCAGGTATCGCTATTTAAAAAAAAAAAAAGTTTCAGGTTCATTGAGGGTACAAAGAATTAGGTTATACTGTTTGCATTTGTTATGTAAAGTCCCTCTTCTAATTGTGTCCTGCCTCCATACACCATAACCCCCCACCCTCTTCTCTCCTCCCATCTCCCCACTCCCTTGTTCCCCGGACACACCCAGAATTTGAACATTGGCATTGATCTAACCACAAATTCTCTCTCAATACATAGATTGATAAGTAAAAAGAACACATAGTTAAAAATCTATTTAGAAATAAACATAGATATTTTGATATGCTTATGTAGATGTAGAAATATGTACATAATCAAATAGATAAATGTACATCAGATAAATAATATCAAGTATTGATAAAAATATGATGTAATGAGAATTATTACATGGAGTATGGTAAATCAGTACAAAGACTTTGGAAAATAATTTGGCATTATAAGTTGAAAATGTACATTTATTACCAATCATTTCCAGTATTTTCACTATAAGGCATTTATATTTGAGAAATTCTTGCATCAGTGCACCAAAGCCATGCAAAACAAATGTTTATAGCAGCACTGTTTATAATAGCAAAAACCTGGAAACAAACCAGATGTCCACTGATGGGAGAATGGATAATAAATTGCAGTCTATTTTGATGCAACGTTGGAAATAAATGAATCACGTTAAAAATGTTACTTGATAAAATGAATACACGATAGATACACACCATCTAACACCATTTACATAAAGTTCAAAATATATAAAACTAAAGAGTACAGTAGTCCCCCATTATCCATGGTTTTCCTTTCTGTAGTTTCAGTTACCCATGGTGAAGTACATAAGATATTTTGGAAGAGAGAGAGAGATACCACATAATCTTTATTAAATTGTTGTAATTTTTTGTGTGATTATTAGTCATTGTTGCTCATCTCTTACTGAGCCTCATTTATAAATTAAACCTTATCACAAGTATTATATGTATAGGAAAAATCATAGTATATATAGAGTTTGTTACTGTATGTAGTTTCAAGTATTCACTGGAGATCTTGGAGCACAGCCCCCACAAATAAGGCGAGACTAGTGCATTTCATATGGGAGTATTTGCCTATATTTTGTAAATTTTTATTTAAGCAACAGAATGATAAACACATGCTTTATATTCTGATTATCCCAGAGGGGAAGGAAGGGAAGAAGGAAGGGAGGATGGGTGGAGAAGGAAGGCAGTTAGGGATGAAGGGAGGGAAGGGAAGTAGATACAATCAGGGAAGGACAGGAGTATTCTCTTTTGTAAATTGTGTGATCGTTTGAAAAAAAGGAAAACAAAAGTTTAGACAAATCGAATTTAGCAAAGTTTATTTGACCAAAAAAATGATTCATAACTCAGATAGCAGTTGGGACCAAAAATGGTTGAAAATGATGCATCCCATTGGACGGGCAGTTTACATTTACAGCCAGAGAAAAGTAGCGACATACTGACACAACCTGATTGGCTACAGTCAGTGACGATTTGTCTTATATGGGTGTGTTCTGTCAGCTTTCAGCCTCTGATTGGCTGCAGGTTCAGCCGCTATGATTGCCTGAGACTCAGTCTTGTTATAAGAGCATACTTTTGTTTTAAGTTATAGTTTGTTTACATGTCAAGTTAGACTACAGTTCATTATGTACAGAGAAACATTTAGGCCAGACTTAAAATATATGTGGAAGCTGTTTTAAACCAAACATATTTCAGTTTAACAGTGCTAAAACCCATGTGGCCATTGTATTATTTTTTACACCTTATATAAATTTATTCATGTATATATATGTATTGAATATTTAAAAATAAACAGATTTAGTGTATTGCAGTATAAAACAGTTTCAAACTGTCAGAAATTTCTGTGCCTTCAAATTTCATAAACGCCATATAATGTGCATAACATGCATAATATAGGAGAAGAATGACATAAGATAAATGCAAAAAACAGTCATTTATAATATTATAATGAGACTATGTTCAGCATAATTCTGGTGCATTTTAAGCAATTAATAGATGTAGTTAGGTGTGGTGATAACATAGCATGGGTGGGTAACAGCATTTTCCTGAAGAATTCTAGGAGGACACGTGCCTAATAAGGAAACTGTTACATACTTAACCTGTTACTGACCTGTTACGTAACCTGAAATATAACTCCAACCTGTCAATCATCCCAAGGCAGGAAACAGCGACCAATCCTGTCAGGAGAAAGGTGGGACAAACTAGTGAGCCTACTAGAAACAGTGTGTGCTCAACCCCAGGGTCTTTTTCCCCTGAACTGTCTCTCCTCTGACGTGTACTTTTGCTTGGCAGTAGTAAATGTGCATGTGATTGCTTTGTACCTGTGATCACTCTACCATTGGCCTGACTCAGTACCAGTATTCATTCTCGACACTGGGAACCTAAAAGATGTTAACCGTTACCTTCCTCCAGATCATCATCACAAAATAAACCTTTGGCTTTGGAATTATAATTATGAGGCTACAGAGCATAGTGATTAAGTTGAGAGAGAGAGAGAGAGTTACTTAGAGAACCTGGGTTTGACTCTCAGCTCTATGTCACGAGCTATGTGAGCTTTGCCAACTTGCTACTCTGTACCTCAGTTTTTTATCGTTAAAAAATGAGATAAATAGAAATCTTAGTATTATTTTGAAGAGTAAATGAAATCAAAATGAAACAAAGAACTAACATTTACTTAATGATTTCTGTTTGCCAGGCACAGTGCAGTTTCTTTATACAAATTAATACTTATTTTTTTTTTTTTTTTTGAGACAAAGTCTTGCTCTGTCACCCATACTGGAGAGCAGTGGTGTGATCACGCTCATTGTAAATTAATACAAATATTAAAATGACAACGGTATTAATCTCCTGACTGATTCAAGCCACTGAACTGGAGTAGGGAGATCCAATGTATTAGACTTCTAATCTAGGAGACTCAAAAAAGGATGATGCCCTCTAGAGGTGGTAAATGAAATGGCTGCGTCTCATGGAAATGGCTTTGTGTCCGTATGAATCCCTTCAACTTTTTGATTCCAGGCTTTAAATTAAAGGGAAATATACTTAAACCTAAAAAATAAAATAAAATATAAAATAAAATAAAATAAAATAAAAAATACTTTCATATCAGAAAAGCAAGTTCTATCAGCTGCTCGTCTACCTTGATACCAAATGTCAGTCACAATGGTTTTTGATACAGTTGCTTCAATTCACTGAGGTATATGCATTTTTTCTATAAGTTTAATGAAAGAATTGTGGTAGTCACTTTTGAATTCTGTTCCTTTTGCTTAAATATTATGAAGCTTGTTATGATATTGAAATACTTTAACTCCATTTACTACCACCACCTGTTGTGTTCTTGTTGTGACATATTTTACTTTTACTTGTATTTTAAAACTCCTAAAGACATTACTCATATTTTATTCAGTCAATTTAGATTTACTCCTTACGGCGACACATAGATGCTAATTGTAATATCCAAGGCAACCATTACAAAGTAATAAAAATGTGAATAAAAAGGAAAGGTAATTCAGTGTAATTACTGCTAAAGTAGGATTTATGTTCTGTATTTTCCTATTGTTTTCTATATGCCCTGCTTCTTCATTCTTCTATTTATCCACTACTAAATTTTAAAATTTTAGATATCTTTGTAAATGCCATTATTCTTACATTGTTTCTTTTCTTGTGTACATTTTATTCTTTTTGGAGGTTGCCCTGAGTACCTACTATTACAATCAGCCTCTTAACTCTAAAAGACTGTAGTTTTGATTATTATGACTTCATTTCAGTAATGTGCAGATACTTTGTTCCAATACAGCTGCATTCCATTCAGTATCCTTTCTGCTTATTGTTATACACATTGCAACTTTATGCATAAACCCACTAACAGAATTTATATAGTTATTGCTTTACACAGCAGTCTTTTAAATCAAATAAGAGAAGAAAAGATATATGTGTATATTGATACTTATTGCCTTGAATCTGTCCCCTTGATTTTTTTAGCTTCTCCTGTCCCATTCTGTGTTGTGGTTTGTGGCCTCTTCATACATCTTCATTATGAATCATTCCAGCCTCTGTTCTCTGTCCTCATATTGGCTTCTCATTCTATGCAGTCCCCTCCCTCTGTGTCCCTCTTATAAGAACACTAGTGATCATGATTAGATTCTACCCAGTCATTTAGTATTATATGTTTATCTCAAGATCCATTATTTAATCACATTCCCAAAGTCCTTTTACCATGTTTTCTTCAACATTTTAAATGTATCATCCCCTTCCTGTAGCCCTCATGATTTCTGATGAAAAATCCCTGTTAATCATATCAAAAATCCTTTGATTGTGAGGAATCTCTTCTCTTGAGCTACTTCCAAAAATCTTCCGTTTGTCTTTAGATGATAATGATTATGATGTGTCATATTACTCTTTATAATCCATCTTATTTTTATGATTCATCTTTCAAGAATTTCTATTTGGTTACTTATCGAAATTCTATTAATGTTCTCTTTTTGGTGAGACACAATTGCCATATTTATACGATGTTTCTTTAACTATTTGAACATATTTATGAAATATATTTAAGGTCTGTGTATACTACGTCCAGCCTTTTGGTTTCCTCTGGGATAGTTTCTATTGATTTCTTTTACGTCAGTTTTTAGAGTTCTGGAAAACATGATTTTGACAATTTTGCTACAGATTTTACTGCTTTAATGAAGACCTGATTTACTAAGGTCTTCTCCTCCATTCCAGAAGTGCTATGTACTTTAGGCTTCATAACTTTTAAATGTGATTCCCGGTGATATCAAATTTAGGACATTTTGAAAATGCAAAGCAAATTTTTGCAAGATGTTTCTAAGGATAAATATACCAGACATGGTTGTTGTAGGAGTTAGTTGGGTTTGAAAAGGGAATTGGAATTAAAGAATGCTTGAATCCATGTATTGTTAATGAATTTTAGATATAATTAACTTTAGGCTTAAGATGGGGAACATTATTTATGATAATCAGGTTTGAATATCTCTTTCTTCATTTCTAATCAACAATTGTTTTGTTTTTATTGAGAAGTAAGGTTGGATTTGTGTTTTACTGACATAAAAAAAGGAAAAAGAATCGTGAAAGAACTTAAAGAGCCAAAGGAATCATAACATGCATATTTATAAAATTAAACAATCAGATAAAATGGCAGGCTAAATTTGGCTTGTAATATCTAGAACAAGGAAAGATTATTGTGAAGGCAGCTTAAGTTCCATGCATTCTCTGCATCAGAAACTAGAAGCCTTTGTCTCAAATAGAACTCAGATATGTCCCTTTGTAACAAACCGACCTAATGTCAAGTTCAAACAGAATTTGACATACATGAAAATTTCCACTAGGTGTGTCTTGTTTCCTGAAGTAGATATGCTGCTAGTAACACCTTTATTTAGCATGGGACTTTGCAATCATTTCAGTAATATCTGCTGGGGACTAGAGATTGAGTAAACTAAGATTTAAAGCAAGTATAATTGAGATATCATCTCAAGCAGAGTTTTCTTAAGTTCCCAGCTTGGATGCAATATATTTTGGTACATATTAAAAATAAGAAAAAAGGCAGGGCACAGTGGCTTATACCTATTATCCCAGCACTTTAAAAGGCTGAGGCCAGAGAATTACATGAGCCCTGGAGTTTGAGGTTTGCAATGAGCTATGATGATGTCGCTGCACTCAAGACTGGGAAATAGAGTTAGACTCTGAAAGGAAGGGAGAAAGAATGAAAAAAAAAAAAAAGGAAGGAAGGAAGGAAAAAGAAGGAAGGGGATGAAGCAAAAGAAAAAGGAAAAGGGAAAAAAAGGAAAGATTAAAAACCCTACAAATAATCAAATAGACATCAAAGGTTTCCACTTTTCGCAAAACTATGCCATGTAACTTTCAGATTGCCCAGAATATTACCTCAACAATGTGGATTTCTGGATTCTAATTTTCCAGAAACATTTGGTTCCAACTAATTGGGAACCTTCCTTTAAAAGGGCAAATGGTTCCCACTAAAATGTTCTTAGAAAAAAAAAAAGGCAGTCCTTTTCTAAGAACATTTTAGTGGGAACCATGTACCCTTTTAAAGGAAGAAATGCTCACCAAAGTTCTATTGAAATACAGCACAGCTTGTGTGTCTCACAGCAGCCTCCACCCAGGACCATTTACCATAAAGTAACTCTTGGTCTGTGAGTGACATAGTTATGTGTTATAGGTACTGACTGGGTTGATACACAGATCCCAGGAGAAGCAATCTCTTTGCATCCTACCTAAAAGTGGCATGACCTTCCTCCGAGTCCTGGAGAAATCATTAAAGTGCTTGACACTGCTGTCACATCACCCAGCAGATCTGGCTCTCTGAAGACAGAGTCCGTTTCTGGTGTGGTATCCAGCATGCCCACTATGGCGAGAGCCACGCAGCCTTAGTAATCCGTCTTGGGTGACCCAGCACTCAGAGGATCCTGTCCTACTCAGTGGTGGAGTCACTAAGGCACCAAACCACTAAGTGCGACATCTGGTTTCCACAACGTATTCCAGAGTCCTGGGTAGGCACTACCTGGAAAGGCAGGAAAGTTAAGCCTTGTGGGCACCTGGTGATGGGAGAAGTGGAAGAGAGCCAGAGCCAGTGACAGCATTCATCCACCATTCTCAACAGACTTCTCCATGTCCGGGAGTCGCATGCAGCCTGGTCTGAGTCGTCCCTTGGGATCAAGTAAGCCACTGAGATTTTCTATGTCACTGTGACCACCTTGAATTCTTTCTTCCTGGGTGTTGTGATTATAGCCCTTCACTCTTTCCCTTTCTTACGGCCCTCAAACTCACACAAGCCGTTACTGTATACATTTCAATTCCAACTCTGTTCCCAGAGCACCTGGACTAAAACAGGCCCTGCATCCTGCGTGTGGCACATCAGTTTATGCTCGGCACAATTTTGGTTTCTTGGCCCAATTATTATTTCAGCCCCAGCTGTGGTAGATACTGTCATGCATATTGAAAGACTTTCATTTCAAATTATAATCGTGTCTGTTTCTCAATCTCAGTGTGTTTTTCTATAACTAGGAAATTGCCTCATGTTTTCGCCAAGCCCTGAAGTGCAGAAGAGTTAATGCTCTCCAGCAGCAACTTGCGACAGGTGACACGCTTGTGTTTATTGGACATGTAATACTGGGGAGCATTCTGCTTGCTTCTGTGAAGCAAGCACAGAGTTGAACCCTCAGTTCTCTGAGAAGCTACTTTGAACATTCACCTTAAGTTTTCCTTTTTCATTTTCTGTCTGACGTATTTCACAGTTCCTTAGCGAATTTTCTTCTTTCAAGCTCTACAACTGAAAATTCCTAAACAATGACAATTGTCCCTAGAAGTAGTCCTTGAAATCATATCTTTAGGGTGAGTTTCTGCAGTCAGGTCATTCCTGCTCAGATGTTAGTTCTTGCTGGCAATGAACAGCGTGATGATAACCTCTGATGTGTGACGCAATGTCACATTCCCAAGAGTCTGACCTGTGATGGATTGAAATGAGGTACAATTAGAAGAGGACATTGATCAAGTCCCAGTAGTGTATTTTTGATACTGCTTCAGTTGCCTGGGGAGTCCTCCTCATAAAATATTCACCCAGGCTGATTCCTTCAAGAGTTTTCCCTGCACTTTCTTCTAATATTTTGATAGTTTCATGCCTTAAGTTTAAATCTTTAATCCAGTGAGAGTCTACGTTAGTTAATGGTGAGGAGATGTGGGTCTAGTTTCAGTCTTCTACAGGTCACCCGCCAGTTCACCCAGTGCCATTTGTTAAATCGGTAGTCTTTTCCCCACTGAATGTTTTTAATTGACTTGTCAAAGATCAAGTAACGGTAAGTAGCTAGATACATCTCTTGGTTCTCTATTCTGTTCCAAACATTTACCTCTCTGTTTTTGTGCCAGTACCATACTGTTTTGATCACTATGGATTTATAGTAGAGTCTCAGGTCTGGTAGCGTGATTCCTCCTGCTCTGTTTTTATTTCTGAGTAATGTGTTGGCTATTCGAGGTTTTTTTCTTATTCCATATAAAACGAAGTATTATTTTTTCGAGATCTTTAAAATATGACAATGGAGCTTTGATTGGGATTGCATTAAAATTATATATTGCTTTGGGTAGTATAGACATTTTAACAGTGTTGATTTTTCCCAGTCATGAGCATGGTATGTTTTTACATTTGTTAACATTTTCAGCTATTTCTTTTCTTAAAGTTTCATAGTTCTCTTTATAGAGATCTTTCACATCCTTTGTTAGGTAGATTCCCAAATATTTCATCTTCTTTGGCACTACTGTGAAAGGAATAGAGCCCTTGACTGTTTTTTCAGCTTGGCTATTGTTGGTATAAATAAAGGCTACAGATTTATGGGTGTTGATTTTGTAGCCTGAGACACTGCTATATTCCTTGATCACTTCTAACAGTTTTGTAGTAGAATCCATGGTGTTTCCCAGATATACAATCATATCATCTGCGAAGAGTGAAAGTTTGATCTCTTCTGACCCTATGTGGATACCATTGATCGCCTTTTCTTCCCTGATTGCAATGGCTAAAACTTCCATTACGATGTTGAAGAGTAATGGAGACAATGGGCAACCTTGCCTGGTTCCTGATCTAAGTGGAAATGGTTACTATTTAACTCCATTCAATACAATATTAGCTGTGGGTTTGCTGTAGATGGCCTCTATCAGTTTGAGAAATGTCCCTTCTGTACCAATTTTTTTAAGTGTTCTGATCATGAAGGGATGCTGGATATGATCAAAAGCTTTTTCTGCATCAATTGAGAGAATCATATGGTCTTTATTTTTTAATTTGTTTATGTGCTAGATTACATTTATGGATTTATGTATATTGAACCAGCCTTGAGACCCTGGGATAAAGCCCACTTGGTCATGGTGTATAATTTGTTTGATGTGTTGTTGGATTCTGTTCATTAGTATCTTGTTAAATATTTTTGCATCAATATTCATTAGTGATATTGGTCTATAGTTTTCTTTTATTGTTGAGTCTCTCCCTGGTTTAGGTATCAAGGTGATGTTTGCTTCATAGAATGTGTTGGGTAGTATTCCTTCTTTTTCTATATTTTGGAAGAGGTTTAGTAATATAGGTACTAGTTCTTCTTTAAAGGTTTGGTAGAGGCTCGGCACCTGTGGCTCAACGGGCTAAGGCACCAGCCACATACAGCTGAGCTGGTGGGTTCGAATCCAGCCCGGGTCTGCCCAACAGCAATGGTGGCTGCAAACAAAAAATGGCCGAGTGTTGTGGCAGGCGTCTGTAGTCCCAGCTATTTGGGAGGCGGAGGCAAGAGATTCACTTGAGCCCAG
>CAUYON010004617.1:0-39068 GCA_963573935.1 Arctocebus calabarensis | reverse complement strand
ACTAGCATGCACCCAGTGACATAGGTTGGATATTGTAGTAAACTGAGTCATGGAGATAGAAAGATGGACCCCAATTTGATGCAATAATTGATAAAATTTATTACACCTGCAGGGGGCTGATACCACAAAGGCATGCAGCCCCGAATGCCAGGCGGGCAATTTTTTTATACTATTTTTCTTGCGTGGTCAGCAAAGCAAGCTAGTGTAATACAGAAGCTAATCATAGCAGTTAAAGCAGGGTCGCAGGGTGGGGGGTACATGTTGGTTCACAAATCATAAGATACATCACAAGTTCATTACTTCATGGTTCGTACATAGTTCAGGGGTACAGGGACGGGCATAGGAGTTGGGTAAGTTTCCAAGGAACTCAGGACGCGTACCTCCCTGCTTATCTCTTCTCCCAGAATTTAGCTCCTCCACCCTTGTAGGGGTTGGGGCCGAGACACAAAAGCACTTCCCCTTTGAAGGGTAAAGGGTTTGTTATATTTTTTAAATCTATGGGTTTGGGGGATTAGTGGCAGGGATAAGGGGCTTGGTGTAGAGGCAGGGGGCTTGGTTGTTCCAGATATCTTCATGGCCTTTTTAGAACCAGAATAAATCAGCGGCATGAATTAGTCTTCAACTTACCAGAACAACTTCACACAATAATTCAAAAGGAAAATGTATATTATTTAATCACTTTGGATGAATCTATTGATCCTTCTCACTCAGCACAGGTTTTATACTTCACTGAGTTCACGAGTTTGAGACCAGCCTGAGCAAGAGATGAGACTCTGTCTCTTTGGAGACTGAGGCAAGGGAATCACTTAAGCCCAAGAATTTGAGGTTGCTGTGAGCTGTGATGCCCTGGCACTCTACTGAGGGTGACATAGTGATACTCTATCTCAAAAAAAGAAAAAGAGTTACTCCCTTTGGGCATTCTTGCAAACAGAAAATGGGGAATAAATAGCAACAACTTTCAAGGTTAACGTCATTTTGTGGGACAGAATTTGGTAAATTTAGTATATGTACAGTTGGTGCACCTTCCATGGCAGGAAAACATAAGCGTTAATTGCACAAGCCAGAAGCAATTATTAACAGATACAGATGCTCATTTCTTTTCATTGTATCTTTTTTTTTTGAGACAGAGTCTCACTATGTCACCCTTGGTAGAGTGCCTTGGCATCACAGCTCATAGCAACATCAAACTCTTGGGCTTAGGGTGGTTCCTGTGGCTCAGTGGGTAGGGCACCAACCCTATATACTGAGGGTGGTGGGTTCGAACCCGGCCCCGGCCAGCTAAAACAGTAGTGGTGACTGCTACAAAAAATAGTCGGGTGTTGTGGTGGGCACCTGTAGTCCCAGCTACTTGGAAGGCTGAGGCAGGAGAATCGCTTAAGCCCAAGAGTTGGAGGTTGCTATGAGCTGCGATGTCACAGCACTCTACCAAGGATGACAGAGAGAGACTCTGTCACAAAACAAAACAAAACGAAACAAAAAAACCTCTTGGCCTCATGTGATTCTCTTGCCTCAGACTCCCAAGTAGTTGGAACTACAGGCACCTGCCACAAGGCCCAGATATTTTTTGTTGCAGTTATCATTGATGTTTAGCTGACGTAGGCTGGGTTCAAACCCGCCACCTTTGGTGTATGTGGCTGGTACCGTAACCACCATGCTAGGGGCACAAAGCCATCTTTTCATTGTATCTTGTGTCAGCAAAATCTCTATGCTAAAGCTACTGTTTTAGGTGGTTCTTGCCTATAATCCTAGCACTCTGGGAGTCTAAAGCGGGTGAATTGCCCTGAGCTCACAGGTTCGAGACCAGTGCAAGCAAAATCAAGACCCCCCCATCCTAAAAATAGCCGGGCATTATGGTGATCGCCTATAGTCTCAGCTACTTGGAAGGCTGAGGCAACAGAATTGCATAAGCCCAAGTGTTGGAAGTTGCTGTGAGGTATGACGCCATGGGACTCTATGGAGGGCAATAGTTTGAGACTGTCTCAAAACAAACAAAAAAAGCTATATTTGAAGTGACACTTTGAGGGTGGTGCCTGTGGCTCAGTGAGTAGGATGCCAGCCCCATACACCAAGGGTGGCAGGTTCAAACCCGGCTGCAGCCAAACTGCAACAAAAAAATAGCTGGGCATTCTGGCGGGCACCTGTAGTCCCAGCTACTCAGGAGGCTGAGGCAAGGAGTGGAGGTTGCTGTGGGCTGTGATGCCTCAGCACTTTACCCAGGGCAATAAAGTAAGACTCTGTCTCAAGAAAAAAAATGAATAAATAAATAGAAATAAATAGACACTTTAAAACAAGTTATTACTATTGTTAACTATATTTGTGTTAATGTAACATGGTATGTCAGTTTCCTAAAATGCTAAAGTTGAAGAAGAGGTCTTCAGCTTGCATCTCAAGTAGGTTGGCTGTTGCAGGGATAGGTGTTAGCTGAAATTTTTTCTCTATGAGAACAGATAGTTAAATTTTATGAAGAACAGAATCAGTAGTGTGAATTACTGAAAGAATATTTCTACAAGAATGCAGCATTCCTGTATCTTATGTCAAATCAAAAGCTATCCAAAAAGCTAGGTGTAAAAAACCTGTTCTTCCCTTGCCAACCGTTTTGCCTCCCATTAATGATGTGTGTCGAGACACTTTGCAGAACTGGTGCCAGCTACTCAAGTTGAGTACCAATGGCAAAAAACCCCAGAAGTTTTTCTGAGGCTTCAGGAGCATGCCTTTCCTGACTCACCAAAGGAGGCCATGTTCAAGGAAACTCAAGGCAGAGACCACTAGAGCAAGACCTCAGGAAAGGTCCAAGATGAAAGTGAAAACAGAACAGCTCGATAGAGTGGAAGTGATAACATGAGCTCAGGAATCTGCAGTGGCATCATGGGTAAGGATTGCTGCAAAAGCTGGTTGGGGGTAGGGCAGAGGCAAGATGGCCGACCGGAACCAGCTTTCCACAGAGGCTCCTGTCCAGAAGGAGAGTTAAAGGACAGAAGTTTAGCAAGTAAGCTGATGGTTTGGAGCTGAGCCAAGAGAGAAGGTTGAAAAATGCATATCAACCCTGCTGAGATGAGCTGTGACTCCAAGGGTATAAACGATAGGTACAAAATCCATCACCCAGCAGATGGGAGTCCCTTCCCCCAAGAGAACAGCTTGTAGTATACTTTCTACAAACAAGCGAGCAGAGTTCAAACATCCTCCCATTTTATCCCATGGGAGAGACCCTTTAAAAACCAGACCTCCGGGCGGCTCCTGTGGCTCAGCGAGTAGGGCACCGGCCCCATATACCGAAGGTGGCGGGTTCAAGCCTGGCCTTGGCCGAACTGCAAAACAAAAAAATAGCCGGGCACTGTGGCAGGCACCTGTAGTCCCAGCTACTAGGGAGGCTGAGGCAAGAGAATCGCTTAAGCCCAAGAGCTGGAGGTTGCTGTGAGCAGTGTGACGCCATGGCACTCTACCCAGGGCGATAAAGTGAGACTCTGTCTCTACAAAAAAAAAATACATAAAAAAAAAAAATAAACGCAAACGCACACCCTATATAAATTAAATAATTTATTTAATTAAATAAATTTTATAATTTATTTATTTAATTAAATAAATTTTATAATTTATTTATTAAATTATAAAATTAAATAAAAACATTAAATAAAAACACACATATATCTAAAGCCTATTATGTGGAAAATACTGTGTAGGATCCCTGTTCCATAAAGGTACATCCATAACTATAAAATAAGTTGTTTTAACATTCAATTAGGAGAGCCACAGTGTGCCAGGATCAGATAGGAGGACATCATTTCTTCTATTTAAGAAATAAAGAATGATTCAACAAAGAGATAGGTAGTTCTGAGCTGAGTCTTGAAGGGTACTAGGATTGTAATAAACTAAGGAGGAGAAATAGAGTGTAAGAAGCAAATAGCTGAGCAAAGCCATGGAAAGGTCTGATGAAAAATGAGCAATCCAGGCTCGGTGCCTGTGGCTCAACAGGCTAAGGCGCCAGCCACGTACACCTGAGCTGGCAGGTTCGAATCCAGCCTGAGCCCACCAAACAACAATGACGGCTGCAACCAAAAAATGGCCGGGCGTTGTGGCGGACGCCTATAGTCCTAGCTACTTGGGAGGTGGAGGCAGGAGACTCACTTGAGCCCAGGAATTGGAGGTTGCTGTGAGCTGTGATGCCACAGCTCTCTATTCAGGGTGACAGCTTGAGGCTCTGTCTCAAAAAAAAAGAAAAATGAGCAATCTGATTTGGCTGAAAGAAAGAAGCAAAATAAGGAACAGTGGAGATGAACTACAAAGGAGAAGTGGGGCTAAATCATGGAAGACCTTGAATATCACAGTACAAAAGTATAGACTTTATTCTCTAGGCAATGGAGTTCCACAAATACTATTTGAACAAAAGACTAACAAGATGTGCTCCAGGAAACTTGTGCCAGAAAATATAGAGAGAATGGACAAATGGCGACTAGAGATACAAAAAGACCAGTTAGAAAACCATTGTTTCTCCCTAACCTCCAGGTTAGTTTCAACCTGCCTTCATTCAATTGCTCAGTCACTCATTCTATCATTAAGAATCTCAGAGGCGCCTGTGGCTCTGTGGGCAGGGCACTGACCGAATATACCAAGGATGGCAGGTTCAAACCCAGCCTCCACCAAACTGCAACAAAAAACAGCTGGGTGTTGTGGTGGGCGCCTGTAGTTCCAGCTACCTGGGAGGCTGAGGCAAGAGAATCACCTAAGCCCAGGAGTTGGAGGTTGCTGTGAGCTGTGACGTCACAGCACTCTACCAAGAATGATAAAGTGAGACTCTGTCTCTACAAAATAATAATAATAATAATCTACTATGCATGAAATAAACATTGTGTTAGGTGCATGAGTGTGGACCCTTGTCCTCAAGGAGGTCCCAGGCCAATGAAAATAGATAGGGCCAGTCCAGGAACAACTATAAATAAGATGGTTATATCTTGCCATAACGACAAAACTTTATGGTAAGGAATAACCATCTTATTTATAGTTGTTCATGGATTATCTATTCATGGAGCTATAACTGTTTATCAACAACATGTGGGGAAATTCCAGGCTAAGGGAAAAGCCCAAGTAAGAATTGGAAATGAGAATCTAACACATCCTTTCTGGTGTCAGTGAAAGGAATGCTGCACTTAAGTGGCAAAGAGTCTCTCAGGCCACCATAAGAAAAGCACATTCTTAGGTTTGTTTACTGTAGGACTTCTCAGTCTTTCATAAATTAAAATGCAATGTCAACCTCCTTTTTATACAGGAAGTATCTAAAAAAGAAATGATAAAATTTTAATATTTCAAATAAAAACATGAATTTTCAGATTCTCATACAAGAATTGAAGATTTGCTAACAGGTAGCCACCAATTAAGGATGACAACAATCCCTCAACATGTATTTGGGGCAGGCAATAAATACACCATAGTCTTTTCCCTATCACTCCTGAATGCAGCTTCTAGAACCATTTAATTTAGCTGCCTTTATGCAGAAGATCCTCCCATAAAGCTAACTGAATTGAACTGAGACTAATGAAAAACACCAACATAAAAAGTAATGAAGGATTGAGCCAGGTAGCGGAAGGATGCAAGGAGGAGGGGCATGGCAGGGCTATTGAACTGCTAGAACTGAGAGAAGGGGAAATGAATGGAAGTGAGCAACACAGGAAAAGGATGAATTAAAGATCATATTGACATTTTGGGCCCAGCACCCATAGTTCAGTGTTTAGGGCACTGGCCACATACACTGGGGCTGGTGGTTCGAACCCGGCCTGGGCTTGTAAAAACAACAATGACAAGTACATCAAAAAAATAGCCAGCTACTTGGGAGGTTGATGCAAAAGAATTGCTTAAACCCAAGAGTTTGAGGTTGCTGTGAGCTGTAATACCACAGCACTCTACTGAGGGCAACATAGCAAGACTCTGTCTCTAAAAAAGAAAAGATCATGGCTCGGTGCCTGTGGCTCAACGGGCTAAGGCACCAGCCACGTACACCTGAGCTAGAGGGTTTGAATCCAGCCCAGGCCCGCCAAACAACAATGACGGCTGAAACCAAAAAATGGCCGGGCGTTGTTGTGGCGGGCGCCTATAGTCTCAGCTACTTGGGAGGTGGAGGCAAGAGACTCACTTAAGCCCAGGAATTAGAGGTTGCTGTGAGCTGTGATGCCACAGCACTCTATCCAAGGTGACAGCTTGAGGCTCTGTCTTAAAAACAAAAAAAAAAAAAAAGAAAGTTCATATTGACATTTCGGAGGAATTAGAAAATCACCCACATGTAATTCAGGAAACACAGGAGGGAAAACAACTCCATTTTCATACCTATATAATTATAACAGCAATTTAACTGGAATGATGTAATTGATAAGCTCTGGATGAGTTAATATTCTAGAGAAAAAAAGTTAACCTTGAAGACTTAAAACTTGCACCTCAAACTCTTGGGCTTAAGCGATTCTCTTGCCTCAGCCTCCCAAGTAGCTGGAACTACAAGCACCTGCCACAACACCCAGCTATTTTTACAGGTAAGGTCACACTCTGGCTCAGGCTAGTCTCGAACTCAGGCAATTGATTCACCTTGGTCTCCCAGTAAGTGCTAGGATTATAGGCATCAGCCACCATGCCCAGCCTTTAAAACTTATTTTAAAAGGATGGCATATTCCCTTGTCTTAGTGTGTCAATGTATAAAATACACATGACCCTTTCTTATTCTGCATTATAACTATAATAGACACTTTGCATGAAGATTTGTGGTCAAAATTATAAATATCAACTATTGTACAATACAATAATATTATCAGAAATTAATGAGGTAAATGTGTGGCCCATCCTTTCACTGAATTTCTCATACTGCTGTACATTTTCTCCTTCACTACTCTGAGTCCATTTCTTATTATCCTACAGCTATTTCTTTAGACTCCAGTCTCACTCCTCCTGCCTTTTACAATTTTTACTTATCATTGGCTCGGTGTCCATAGCACAGTGGTTACAGTGCCAGCCACATACACTGAGGCTGACAGGTTCGAACCCGGCCTGGGCCAGCTAAACAACAATTGACAACTGCAACAAAAAATAGCCAGACGTTGTAGCAGGTGCCTATTTTCCTGGAGCACAAAAAAATCCCAGCTACTTGGGAGGCTGAGGCAAGAGAATCGCTTAAGCCCAAGAGTTTGAGGTTGCTGTGAGCTGTGACATTACCGTGCTCTACAGAGGGTGACATAGTGAGACTCTGTCTCAAAAAAAAAAGAATATCATTATAAATGAAATGGTAACAAATTATAACTCATTGAATAAAACTGGAAACTATGAGTTCATAATAAAATAAGTGAATAAAATGAAAAACTTGATGAAGAATGGATATAAAAGGAGAGAAGAGGATAACGAGTTACAATGAGGAAGGTTAGAAGATACCATTTAATTGAGTGATCAAAAGTTAACACCATCAGTAATGTGCCAAAATGAACATGTACAAATCTTTTTTTTTTTTTGAGACAGACTCTATGTCGCCCTCAGTAGAGTGCTCTAGGGTCACAACTCACAGCAACCTCAAACTCTTGGGCTTAAGCGATTCTCTTGCCTCAGCCTCCCAAGTAGCTAGAACTGTAGGCGCCCGCCACAATGCCCGGCTATTTTTTTGTCATAGTTGCCATTGTTGTTTGGTAGGCCCACCAGCCTCGGTGTATATGGCCAGCGCCCTAGCCACTGAGCTACAGGCACTGAGCCAGCACATGCAAATCTTCCTAAAACATACTAAACCCACTTTCACCTTTGTCATATTCCTGATAAAGACATATAACCCGAATCAAATAAAGAAGAGGTTGCTCTGAGCTGTGACACCACAGCACTCTACTGAGGGCAATAAACTAAGACTCTGCCTCTAAAAAAAAAAAAAAAAAAGAAAAAGAAATTCTGTTGGTTTTCCTTTTTCTTTAACTGCAGTGTAGGAAACTAATTTGAATACACGGATTTAAAATCATTTTTCGGGGAATTCTGGGAAGATGGCTGACTGGTAGCAACCCTTGGCAGAGGCTCCTGAGCAGAATAAGAAAAACTGGACGGAATCGGAGCCAAAGACAGGGAGTTGAGCCAAGAAAGAAGTTCGGCAAGCTATAACTCCAAGAAAGAGCATCCAAGAAAACAAATTACAGGTACAAAGCCTATCAACTAGAGGACAGGAGACCCCTCCTCCAAGCAGAAGGTGGCCGCAGGCTATGTGGCTATCTGCGAACAGCAGGGAACAAAAGACCTCTCATTTTACCTTGCTGGAGAGAGCCGCTAAAACTCTAGGTCTCTTTCTCAGGAAGGTCCCACTTATAAACCTAGACACCACCCAGCCAGTCATAAAATTGAACAGATATTTTTCCCCACAAGTCCAAACTCCCAGTGCATCCTTTCCCCTTCGCATGGCAGTCTGAAGTTCTGCCCCCTGAAGAGCACAGAGTGTTTGGTCCTGTCCTCAGAGAACTGAGCATTGTGTGGACCACCAAACATCAGGACAGAATCTGTGACTAACAGGAATGAAAGAGGGTGTGGGAAGAAAAGGACATTCAGCAGGAGGAGGAGCAGTTCCCTGGTTATGACTAGGCCTGGCCAGTGGTAGTATTGATCCTCAGTTTGGGCTGTGTCTTGCGGGACGAGGTGCAGAACCCCCGGCTCTGACAGCATCCACAGCGGGAGAGAGGTTGCCCCGTGTGTACTGAGTTTGGCAGACAGGGCTGGTCCCCAGCCCCTGCTGGGCCTGCAAGCAGAGGCTTGATGACATGGACTGCAACCTGAGAGCAAGGGTATGGTCCCCTGATTCCAACAGAACCCTTGAGCAGTGGCTTACTGGGTCTGAACTAAGACCTGAGGGCTAGGGCGTGGTCCACTGTCTCCAGCAGAGGCTTACCATGTGAGGATTGAGACCTGCGGGCAGAGGGTGGTGCCCTGACTCTAACAGAGCCTGTGAACAGAGATTTGCCATGCAGTGGACTGAAACTGGCAGGTGGGGCATGGTCTCCTGACTCCAAACTGGTCTGGCCAGCAGAGGCTAGCTGTGTGTGGACTGAGACTGGAGGGCAGGGCCCAGTGCCCAGAATCCAACAGAGCCTGTGAACAGAGGCTTGCCAGGTAGCGAACTGAGACTGGCAGGGAGGGGCGTGGTCCCCTGACTCCAACTGGTCTGGCAAGCAGAGGCTAGGTGGATATGGACTGAGACTGGTGGGTGGGGGTGTGGCCCCTGGCTTCAGCTGGGCCTGTGAGCACAGAAACAGACAACAGTGTGGACTGAGTCTGGCAGGCAGGAGTGTGGATCCTTGGCTCCAATTATGCTGTTGGAGAACCCTGAATCCCTGTTGGGCAGGGTTTGCACTGCCAGAAACAATATGGTTGGAAATGGTGTCTGAGGCTGTCCACTCGGGACATTCTGAGGTTGACCTTCGAAGTTCTGTAGTGGACAAGAACTGAAGGGTGGGGGCTGGGCGCTACAGCTGTTTGTATCTCTTCATAGTCAAGATCTAAATTTAATACTATGGTTTCTTAGGATAGGGTAGAGGTTGGCTGATATCAAAACACAAGCTAGCTTGCACTATATCACCAAGTAGGTCCTCAGAGTCTCTGGCTAAAACTCTGAAAGAGGCCTCTGTAAGGTTGGAGGAGATAAACCACAATTACAAAGCCTAGTGCTTTGGTAAGGGGCTATCTCTACTACCTGAGAACCCCAATTCAATCTCACCCTACCAGTTCTAATAACCAAACAGTGGAAAATAAACATGGTGAGGACCCAACAGAAGAATTCTGACAACAGGAATAACCAGAGTATATCCGCCCCCACCTTGTAAGGAGGTGTAAGGAGTTGTAAGGAGATACAACTGAAGATGCCATGCATAGACAAATAGCAGCAAAGTCAGAAATCGAACTCAGAATATGAATGGCAAATAAGATAAACAGAATGGAAGAAAAGATAGAAATTGAATTCCAAAAAGTAGTTCTAAAGTTATCTCAAGAAATTAATGAAAGTCCCAAGTCACCAAAGATATGGACATAATGAGAAAAGAGAGAGCAGAGCTCAAGGAAATGAAAAAGTCAGTTGAGGAGCTCCAAAACACAGTAGAATCCCTCAGTAACAGAGTTGACCAGGCAGAAGAAAGGCTCACTAAAACTAAAGACAAAGCTTTTGAATGTTCCCAAACACTGAAACAGGCAGACAAATGAAGAGCAAAAACTGATCATTCCCTGAGAGAGTTGTGGGATCACTCCAAAAGATCAAACATTCGTCTTATAGGAATTCCTGAAGGGGAAGAGGATGATCCTAAAGGTACAGATGCTCTACTCCAAGAGATTTTGGAGAATTTCCCAAACATTGCAAGAGATACAGAACTTCAGACAGCAAGCAGTTTCATAACCCCAGAAAGACTAAATTCAAATAAAGCATCTCCTAGACACATTGTGATTAACTCTGCCAAAGTTAAGATGAAGGAGAAAATTCTGCAAGCAGCCAGATGTAAGAAAAGCATCACTTACAAAGGAAGAAATATCAGAATTAACTGCAGATCTCTCAGTCGAAACATTTCAAGCTGGAAGAAGATGGTCATCAACCTTCAGTCTCCTAAAACAAAACAACTTCCAGCCCAAGATCCTATATCCAGCTAAACTGAATTTCATTTGTGATGGAGAAATCAAATGCTTCAATGACATAGACATATTGAAGAAATTTGCCATAACTAAACCAGCTCTCCAGGATATTCTCAGATCCATCCCCCACAATGACCAGTGCAATGCTCTATATCCAAAATAAACTCACCCAGAAATTTGTGAACAAAACCCAACTTCCACCTTGGTGAAAGGATTAAAAATGTCCACTGTATATCTGAAAATCATGACACCCAAAACACAACCAGGCTTATCAATTCTCTCAAATGATGTGAATGGTTTAAATTTTCCTCCAAAGAGGCACAGGCTGCTTGACTGGATACATAAATTCAAACTGGGTATCTGCTGTATCAAGAATCTTACCTTACGTTAAAGGATAAAAATAGACTCAGGGTGAAGGGAGGGACTTGTACAATACAGGCAAATGGAAACCAGAAAACAGCAGTAGTTGCAATTTTAGTAGCAGATACAATTGGCTTTAAACCAACAAAGATAAAGAACAAAAAGGAATGTCACTACATATTTGTCAAGGGAAACACCCAACATGAAGAGATTTCAATAATAAACATTTATGCACCCTACCAGAATGCTCAATTCATAAAGCAGACCCGAATGGATAAGAACTTGATATCTTCTTGCACTATCATAGTTGGAGATTTTAACATCTCTGTAACAGTTTTGGATAGATCCTCCAAGAAGGAACTAAACAAAGAAATATTAGACTTAAACCTGACCTTAGAACAAATGGACTTTACAGATCTCTACAGAACATTTCACCCTAATTAAACTGAATATATATTCTTCTCATCAGCCCATGGATCTTCCTCCAAAATAGATCATATCCTAGCACACAAGTCTAACCTCAGCAAATTTAAAAGTATAGAAATTATTCCTTGTATCTTCTCAGACCACCATCGAATAAAAGTTGTACTCAACATCAATGGGAATCTTCATACTCAAACAAAGTCATGGAAACTAAATAATCTTAGTCTGAATAATGGCTGGGTCAAAGATGAGATTAAAAAGGAAATCACCAAACTTTTGGAACAAAATAATAACGAAGATACAAATTATCAAAACCTGTGGTATACTGCAAAGGCAGTAAGAGGGAAATTTATAGCATTGGAAGCCTTCATCAAGAAAAAATAAAGAGAGGAAGCCAACAACTTAATGGCTCAAGCAACTGGAAAAGGAAGAACATTATAACCCCAAACCCAGCAGAAGAAAAGAAATAACCAATATTAGGGCAGAATTAAGTGAAATTAAAAACCAAAGAATCATTCAGAAGATCAATGAAACAAAAAGTTGGTTTTTTGAAAAGATTAACAAATTGATAAAGCTTTGGCCAACCTAACCAGAAAAAGAAAAGTAAAATCTCTAATACTGCCTATCAAAAATGATAAAGGAGAAATAACAGACATTTCAGAAATTCAAAAAATCCTCAATGATTACTATAAAAATCTCTATTCCCAGAAATATGAAAATCTGAAGGAAATGGACCAATACCTGGAAGCATGCCACCTTCCTAGACTCAACCAGAAAGAATTAGAAATCTTAAATAGACTTCTATCAACCACAGAAATAGCAACAATATGAAATCAATATCAATGAAATAGCAACAATATGAAAACAATATCAACAATATGAAATCTCACTAAAAAGAAAAGTCCAGGACCAGATGGCTTCACATCTGAATTCTATCAAACCTTTCAAGAGGTACTAGTAACTGTATTATACAACCCTTTCCAAAGCATAGAAAAAGAAGGAATACTTTCCAACACAGTCTATGAAGTAAATATCACCCTGATCCCCAAACCAGTAAAGGATCTAACAAAGAAAGAAAATTATAGACCAATATCATTAATGAATATTGATGCAAAAATATTCAATAAGATCTTAGCAAACAAAATTCAACAACACATCAAAAAAATTATACACCATGATCAAGTTGGTTTTATTCCAGGGTTCCAGGGTGGGTTCAACATATGCAAATCTATAAATATAATACATCATATCAATAAAATAAAAAACAAAGACTATATGATTCTCTCAATTGATGCAGAAAAAGCATCCTTTCGTGATCAGAATTCTTAAGAAAATAGGCATAGAAGAGACATTTCTTAAACTAATAGAGACCATCCACAGCAAACCCACAGCCAATATCATACTAAATGGTATAAAATTGAAAACGTTTCCACTCAGATCAGGAATGAAGCAAGAATGCCCACTGTCTCCACTGCTATTCAACATAACAATGGAAGTCTTACCCATCACAATCAGACAAGAGAAGGTGACCAGGAGTATCCAAACAGGATCAGAGGAGATCAAACTCTCACTCTTTGCTGATGACATGATCCTATATCTGGAAAATCCCAGGGACTCAACTTCAAAACTCTTAGAAGTGATCAAGGAACACAGCAGCGTCTCAGGATACAAAATCAATACTTACAAGTCAGTAGCTTTTATATATGCCAACAGTCAAGCTGAAAAAACAGTCAAGGACTCTATTGCTTTTACAACAGTGCCAAAGAAGATGAAATATCTGGGAATTTACCTAACAAAGGACGTGAAAGATTTCTATAAGGAGAACTATGAAACTCTGAGAAAAGAAATAGATGAAGATGTTAACAAATGGAAAAACACACCATGCTCATGGCTGGGAAGTATCAACATTGTTAAAATGTCCATACTACCCGAAGCAATCTACAGATTTAACGCAATCCCTATTAAAGCACCATTGCCATACTTTATAGAACTTGAAAAAATAGCGCTTTGTTTTATATGGAATCAGAAAAAACCTCAAATAGCAAATACATTACTCAGAAATAAGAACAAATCAGGAGGTTATCACGTTATCAGACTTCAGTTTATACTATATATCTGTAGTGATCAAAACAGCATGATACTGGCACAAAAACAGGGAGGTAGATTTATGGAACACAATAGAGAACCAAGAGATGAACCCAGCTGCTTACTGTCATCTGATCTTCGACAAGCCTATTAAAAATATTCAGTGGGGGAAAGACTCCTTATTTAACAAATGGTGCAGGGTAAACTGGCTGGCGACCTATCAAAGACTAAAACTGGACTTCTACCTTTCACCATTAACAAAAATTGATTCTCACTGGACGAAAGATTTAAACTTAAGACATGAAACTATGAAAATACTAGAAGCGAGTGCAGGGAAAACACTTGAAGAAAAAAAGAAAGGGCAGCAACTGTGGCTCAAAAGAGTAAGGCACTGGCCTCCATATGCTGGAGGTGAAAGGTTCAAACCCAGCTCTGGCCAAAAACAGCAAAAAAAAAAAAAAAAATCACATATACTCCAAAAATATGTACAACTAATATATACTCAATCAATCAATAAAAGAATGACTAATAGTGACTAATTCTCACACAAACTGGATTTAATTTTGACCAAAGTACATTACTTAAACATTAAATTTTAATTCAACCTGTTAATATGTTGTTTAGGATATTGCATTCTCATTTATAAGTGAAATATGTTTGTAATTTCCCTTTATAACAATATATTTTCTCCAATTTTAATATCAGGTGTATCCAGATTAAGTAGAATGATTCTGAAGTAGTTCTTTTTCAACTGTCTATAAGATTTGGCTTGATCTGTTTTTTGAAATTATCTTTTACTTTTATTTATAAATATTAGTTGTCTATTTTTTGAGACTTTGGAAAAAAAAATAAGTTAACTAATGACTCCATACTAAGCCTCAGAGTCAAAGCATTCTACAATAGACATACTCTTATTTGACAATGTGAATGTTACTTTCTTTGCATTATTATTATTAATACTGCTTAATATTTCGATGCAGTAATTGATTTCTTTTCTGAATGTGTTTATCTTCATTCTTTCTTTCAGGAGGTTTTTGTTTCTAGTCCCTATCTTAAACATTGTTATTGTTATTAAATTTTACGCCTTTTTAATTCTGTGAAGGCAAAAAGTAGAAACCTAATAAGCACATGTATATGTAAAAATTAAAGAAAAAAAAAGAATGAATAGGTAGGGGCAGTGCCTGTGGCTCATCGAGTAGGGTGCCGGCCCCATATACCGAAGGTGGCGGGTTCAAACCTGGCTTCAGGTGAACTGCAAAAAACAGAAAAATAGCCGCGTGTGGCGGGGGCCTGTAGCCCCAGCTACTCAGGAGACTGAGGCAAGAGAATCGCCTAAGCCCAGGAGTTGGAGATTGCTGTGAGCAGTATGATGCCACGGCACTCTACCAAGGGCAATAAAGTGAGACTCTGTCTCTACAAAAAAAAAGAAAAGAATGAATAGGTAGAAAGAATGAAACATACCATCTGTTGCTGACACCAGGTGAGCTTTGGAGGCTTTCCTTTCTAACAAGGGCTCAACCAGAACACTATACTATTCCACTGTTTATTAGATGTTCTCCTACCCCTTCCAAAGCTCCTATAAACAGATATAGTGGCAAAGTCCACTGAAACAGTTTCCTTGGTGCATCCAGTTACACCCAATCAAAGCACACAGGCTCATGGATGTAGACAGGATAGAATGATGGGGGGACTACAAACTCTGCTGCTTCATTGCCATTAAATTATACCAATAAACTTGATGTTCTATTATATTTACACCACCTGCTACCAGGAATGTGGGTATGAGGATTTGCATGTGTGTGCATGCAAGCATATCCCCATACAGGGCACCTAACAATCTCTTAACAAGCCTTGATATGTTCATTACTTTGTATTTTCCAAGTAAATTCTGATTGACTGAGAATATAATCACATTTAAAAGCATCTATAAAATTTCCAGAAAAACCCCAAAGCTTTTAAAAATGTCAATAATACAAGAACAGAAAAGGAAGTATCCAATGTACTCAATTTTATTATGAAGCCAGTAGACAATCTAACACATGCCCACTTAGGAGAAAAACTTAATTCTATTCAAGTTGGGAGGAGCGGGAACGAAGGAGGGGGGAGAAAAGGGGAAGATTGGTGTGCTCCCACTTAAAGGCAACAAGGTAGAGGTGTATGGCACACTTTTTGCGTGTGGGACACAACTTCAATGGGGACTCTAACAAATTCAAAAATTGTTAGTTGGTTGCTTGTACCCTTATAATAACCTAAAATTTAAAAAAATTAACTATATATTCAATCAGAAAAAAATGTCAATAATATGTAAATAACTTACTTGGCAATCCGCAGCTTCCCAACTTCACCCCTTCCTGGGGCTTTTGCCCATTGCTGTGACAAATATTTAGGAACCTAAAATGAAGTAAAACTTTAATAAGACTGTGTTCCAGGTACTGACATATCTTATTAAACATGAAATGATATACTTCTTGGCTGGGCGCCCATAGCTCAAGCAGCTAAAGCGCCAGCCACATACACCAGAGCTAGCGGGTTTGAATCCAACCTGGGCCCGCCAACCAATGACAACTACAACCAAAAAATAGCTGGGCATTGTAGCAGGCACCTGTAGTCCCAGCTACTTGGGAGGCCGAAGCAAGAAAATTGCTTAAGCCCAGGAGTTGGAGGTTGCTGTGAGCTGTGATGCCACAGCACCCTACCCAGGGTGACAGCTTTTGGCTCTGTCTAAAAAAAAAAAAAAAAAAAAAAAAAGATACACTTCTTATATTTTATTTTCCTTCTCTAATAACGGATCATTAATTATCAAGTTCTTACTGTATGTTCTGCACTATAAAGGATACTAAGACATATAACGAATGATTTTAGCTCTTAAAAAGCTTAAAGTCAATCTAACTGGTGACACAAAACTAACACAGGTCAAACACACTAACCGTAATAAAGTGCTAATTTATGTTTCCAAATAAATCCAATACAAGATCAGAGAAGAGAAAGGCTACTAGAAAAGTCTTCTCAGAAGAGGATAACTCTCTCCTTAGAGTGATAATATTATTAAACCACTGGGTTTAAGATGATTTCAAAAGCCACGTTTTATTATGTCTAAGACTATAACTACAACAATGAAGGAGGTACTAAAATAAAAGGAACAGGGCAGCTCCTGTGGCTCAGTGAGTAGGGTGCCAGCTCCATATACTGAGGGTGGCGAGTTTGAACCCAGCCCTGGCCAAACTGCTATAAAAAAATAAATAAATAGGGCGGCACCTGTGGCTCATCGAGTAGGGCGCTAGCCCCATATACCAAAGGTGACGGGTTCAAACCAGCCTTGGCAAACTGCAAAACAGAAAAATAGCCAGGCGTTGTGGCAGGCACCTGTAGTCCCAGCTACTCGGGAGGCTAAGGCAAGAGAATTGCCTAAGCCCAGGAGTTGGAGGTTGCTGTGAGCTGTGTGACGCCGCCATGGCACTCTACCAAGGGCGAGAAAGTGAAACTTTGTCTCTACAAAAAAAATCAAACAAACAAAATAAATAAATAAATAAAATAAAAGGAACATTATATATAATAACTAACATTTTTATAGTAATACTTTTCTGATACTGTCATTAGTAATTTATACAGATTAACACATTTAATCCTCAGATTGCTATGAAATAGGTACTGTTAATTACCTTCATTTTACAGATGATGAACACAGGGCACCCAAGGATTATATATAATAATTTACCCAAGGTTATATAATTAGTAAAGATGGTGCCAGGATTCAAACCCAGGAAGTCTGACTCCAAGGTCTATGTTCTTAACCAGTATACTATATCGTGTCTATAACTGGATACATGCAGTCGGAAAATTTTTTTTTCTTTTGCGATTTTTGGCCGGGGCTGGGTTTGAACCTGCCACCTCCAGCATATGGGGCCAGCAACCTACTCCTTTGAGCTAGTCAGAAAATATTTAATTTTCAAAAACAAAAGGGATTAATATATGATTAATTCCTACTATGTACCTTAGCACATTTCTTCTAAGAAGTAGTTTGGACTCTAGAACCAGTACATACCTTTAAGGTTATTCTATTAAGAGGAGTACATGAAATACTATACATGAAGTATGAAACATAATGCCTTAAACAAAAAAGTACAAAATGAGTGTTAAGTGCCATTATTATTTCTCACAGTAATCTTGGAATAATAATATGAACACATAACTGATTCAGAGACAGTTGCCAAGGAAAAGAAGGAAATAAAAAATTCTACCTAGCAAGATTTCATGTGCAAAAAAACCCCACTTGACTATTAGTCAAATAAAATGCAGTACAGTAAAATAAATTGCAAATTTGGTACAGTAAAAATTCAGGAATAGAATGATCAAAAGAATACCCTGACAGTATTTATTCAATTATGTATACATGCTTCACACTAAAACTTACTGAACAACTATTATATGTCCACCAATATGCTAGAGGTTGGGAAAAGAAGAAGGGACACAAGAGTGACAGGTACCATGCTAGACATTTTACATCCATTATCCCATATAATCCTTCCCCAAACTCTGAAAAACCAGTCATTCCTTTCATTCTGTAGATGAAAAAACTGAGACCCAAAGGGTTGAAATCACACAATTAACCAGTACCAGACACAAGCCTCTAACTCCAGATGGGTCTTTTGTTCTCCTTGCTCCCCACTACTGCTTCTGATGAGGGTACATATGCTAAAGAAGAATATGTGAAAGGGTGCAGTGCCCATAGCACGTTACAGTGCCAGCCACATACACCAAGGCTGGCGGGTTTGAACCCGGCCCGGACCAGCTAAACAATGACAACTGCAACCAAAAAATAGCCAGGCATTGTGGTGGGCGCCTGTAGTCCCAGCTACTTGGGAGGTTGAGGCAAGAAAATTGTTTAAGCCCAAGAGTTTGAGATTGCTGTTGAACTGTGACACCACAGCACTCTACCCAGGGTGACATAGTGAGACTCTAACTCAAAAAAAAAAAAAAAAAAGAATATGTGAAAGATTAAATGGAAAGAGAATTTTGCGGATTATAGATTTTAAAATTTCAACTACACTATACTTCATCCAAATAGACTTAAACAATTTGGCAAATTCCTTACTACTTATCTAGGTCTCCTTTGATTATGGAGGCAGAAAACCCACTCAAACACATAGAGGATTCATTTCCCCAAATAACTAAAAATTTCAGAGGTAGTTTCAAGGTGGCTTAATTTGGAGCACAAATGATCTCCCCCATTTCTTATCTATCCTTTCCCCCATGTTGACTCAATCTATTGACAGATTTCTCCCTTGCGTAGCCAGATGAAGCAGCTCCCTGAGGAGCAAAAGTCTCTCTTTCCCAAGTTTCTGGCAAAGCTTTGTCTCTCACTGCACTAACTAGGGCAGGTGCCCTTCCTTATCTCATGAGGTATTTTCATGGGCCAGCCTGAATTGATGACATCTTTAGGGAAGGGTGGTCAACACCACTAAAATCATATAGACTGAAGAGGGAGCAATGGTTTCCACATGTAAAATCAAGGTGCTGTTACAATGTCAGAACAAGTGGATGATGGTTAGTCAAAGAAGCAAATGTTCACATAGGGATAGGGAACTTGTGGCCTCAAGGCCACATATGGCCCTACAGATCCCCAAGTATAGTGTAGCCCCTCAAATGAGTCTAGGACCTTCTCCTTATCAACAACAGTATCCTTTCCATAAACTGTATTTCAAACAACCATTCTGATGACCATCTCCTAACTTCCCAGCTCCCTCCTTAGTACTTCCACCATAACAATTCTTCTACTCCTTCAATTCACTGACTCCAATTAACATCTTCTCATTGTCCCACACTGGCCTATGTCCTCGCTTCTGTCTTAAAAGAAATCATATTTCATGATTATAATCGCTGCCTTGCCCCTATCTCCCTCCATCATACCAGCCTGGAAGAACCTTAATCCTGATTAAAGCCAATCTCTAGGGTGGCACCTGTGGCTCAGTGAGTGGGGTGCCGGCCCCATATATGAGGGTGGCAGGTTCAAACCCGGCCCCGGCCAAACTGCAACAAAAAAATAGCCGGGCGTTGTGGCGGGCGCCTGTAGTACCAGCTACTCAAGAAGCTGAGACAAGAGAATCACCTAAGCCCAAGAGCTAGAGGTTGCTATGAGCTATGATGCCAGGGCACCTACCAAGGGCAACAAAGTGTCTCTTAAAAAAAAAAAAAAAAAGAAAGAAAGAAAAAAGAAAAGCCAGTCTCTACTTCTTATAAATATATTTATCTATGTATTATTTTATTTTATTATGTTATTCTTCCTCTCCTCCATATTTACACCTGAGCAGCTAAAGAAAAATTCACAATCATTCTGGCTGGTCTCACTTTAAATACACAGCTACCTTACCGATGCCTGGCAAGTGAGCTACATCTCCCACTCCTCCACTCCAGATGATTCAAATGTTCTCTTCACTTCTCATACCTACAACACCTCTTCCTTCCTCCTCTCTGTGACCTGATTCTTCCACTGAAAACAGGCAAACAATCAAAAGAGAATTCCTACTCTGCTTTCCCCTCTTAAAACAATCCCTCCATTGTGCACCGAGTTACTTTTCCATTATCTAATTAAAGACATCTTTCCTTCAAATCTCCCCTTTCTTTCCTCCACCCCTTTTTCAACTTAATCATCCCCATCAGAATAATAACAAAAACGACAATAATATTAGCAGCTAACACAAAGTGATCATCACTAAACATGGCAGGAAGACTCTAAGATGGCCCCAAACAATTGCCACCCACTTGTGACAGTTCTTCGCCTAAGTGTGAGCAGGACCTGTGACTCACGGCAAAGGTGACAGGATGCCACTTCTATGATAAGCTTACATAAGTTTGTGATTTCCATTTTGCTTCTCTCATTGCTTTCTCAGTTTGCACACTGATGGAGCAAGCTGACATGCTGGAGAGGCCCATGTGGCAAATCTAAAGGCAGGCTTCAACCAACAAAACTGGAAACACTGAGATCTACCAAACACCACCTGGGCTTCCCTAGTCAAGATCCCAGATGAGAATCCATCACTGGCTGACACCTTGACTACAGCTTGTGAAAGACTATGAAGCAGCAGAGCCACGTAAATGGTACGAGTCCCAGCCCACAGAAACTGGGAAATAATATATATGTGTTATTTTACGATACTCCTAGGCTGTATAGCAATAGATAATACATTAAGCAACAAGCATTCTTATAAATGCTTCAAATATACAGGGTGGCCATAAAGTTCGTGTGTAAATTAAATAGTTATAACAATTTAAATTGCACACAAACTTTAACACAATCCTATTACTACTTTCTCCACTTTACAAGTGAGGAAACTGAGGCACAGAGAGGTTGAATTAATTTGCACAAGATCAAGTACCCAGTAAGACACTATAATCCAAGAGTGTCCAACCTTTTTTTTCTCTGCCACGCATTGGAAGAATGAATTCCCTAGGGCCATACATTAAATACACAAACACTAGGGATAGTGGATTAGGAGGAAAAAAAGGTCCATGCATACTTTGTGATATCCAACACCACAGATAAGCCAAAAAAGTTCTCACAGAATAAGGATGCAGCCCATGGGCTGCAGGTTGGACACACCTGCTATAATCCTTTCCACCCAACAACCCATTTCTTTGCCTGTCTTTGGGGCAAAACTACTTGAGAGAGTCCTCCACACTGGCCATCTACATCTACTTCTCCACTTTGGTTTGAACTTACTCCAGACAGGCTCTCCTCCCAACCACTCCACTAAAATTGGCCACAAGGTTACTAAAGACCTCCACTTTGCCAAGTCGGTATTTAGTCCTCACTGCCTGTTACTCTCCACATCTAGATTCTTACCTTCCTAGGCTCTTAACTTCAGCAGGCCCTAGATTCAGTCCTCAGATCTCTCTTCATCTCTATATACACTCAATCGTAATGTAATCTCATTCAGTCCATAGCTTTAAATACCATCTATGTAAGGAAAATTCCCAAATTTATAACAAGTCCAGGCTCTCCCCCAAAGTTCCAACATTTATATCCAACTGCCTACTCAAAACTCTCCATCTGAATATTCAGTAAGCATCTCAACCTAAAATCTCCACACTAGAATTCATTTCTTCCTCATGAATCTGCTGCTCCTGAAATTTTCCACATCTCAGGAAAAGGCAACTCCACTCTCTCAAGCACTGAGGCTAAAACCCTAGAGTCATCCTGACTGTCTCCTTTTTTTCACAGTTTTTGGCCGGGGCTGGGTTTGAACCCGCCACCTCTGGCATATGGGGCTGGCGTCCTATTCTTTTGAGCCACAGGCGCCACCCTGTCTCCTTTTTTCTCACAATAATCACTGACATATCCTGTCAACATCTTCAAATTATATCCACACTCTTGCTCCTTCTTACCAATTCCAGAGTTACTATCCTAGACCAAGCCATCATCATCTCTTAGTCACCACGCCATGCTGCCTTCCCATTCCACTCAGGATAAAAATCCCATAACATCTAGAACAATCTAATGTCCTGCTAGCCCATGACTTCAACACCTACTCAGCTTACTCAAATCACACAGACCTGAGAATACTCTCAGCACTATCCCATTCACAGGCCTATTTGCTGTTATTTCTGTCTGGAACACTCTTCCCGTATTAATCTGCAGGGCATGCCCCATAAATTCCATTAGATTTCTGCTCAAGGACCACCTTATTAGTGAGGTCCTTTTCCATCCTATTGAATATACCATCACCAGTTACTTTCTCAACCCATTGCAACCTTGCTTTATTTTTCTTGAGAGCATTCACCATCTGTTACATATGTATTTCTTTTTTTAAGACAGAGCCTCAAGCTGTCACCCTGGATAGAGTGCTGTGGCATCACAGCTCACAGCAACCTCCAATTTCTGGGCTCAAGCAAGTCTCCTGCCTCCACCTCCCAAGTAGCTGGGATCACAGGTGCCCGCCACAACACCCGGCCATTTTTTGGTTGCAGCTGTCATTGTTGTTTGGCAGGCCAGGGCTGGATTCAAACTCGCCAGCTCAGGTGTATGTGGCTGGCACTTTAGCCCGCTGAGCCACTGGCACCAAGTCTGTTACATATGTATTTCTTTACTGTCTGTTCTCCTTCCCCAGTAGAATGTAATCTCCATAGAAGTTGCTCAGATTTCCCAAGACCAGAGAAAATTACACAAAATAACTCAAAAGCATTATTTTCTCAAGGAATCCTCCCTTGACTTCCTAAGCTAGGCCAAGTCCATTGTTATTCACATTCACAGAACAGTATTCCTTGCTTCAAAGTCCTCTTCTGTTTGCATTTATTTTCACTAGCACTAAAATTTGACTGGTGTCTGTCTCCTATAGTATGCTATAAACCCTAGTTTATGGACCAGGTCTGTTTTGCTCTCTGTGACATACTCAGAGTCTAGCACAATGACTGTTAATCACTGAAAGCTTGTTGGATGAATCAATCTGCCCATCCATTCCCTCAAGCTAAACAGAATAATAAAGTCAACCTTGCCTTTGAAGCCAAGAGACTAAAGTAACATGAACAGACATGACTCTCCTAAGATTCTTTGTCAACACTGCTTGACCAAATATCTAAGTCTCCAACTACTAACATCCAGAGCCCTTTCTCTCTTTCTCCCTGAGTATAACCTAAAAAAGGAGGTGGGGGTGCACTAAAGTGGACATTGTGATGCAAAAACACCCACATTTCCCCATTAGGATAAAAGGACATATATATTCCCCCAGCTGTAGCAGAGAGCCCTCAGCTATTAGTCCTTAGCTGAAACTGCCACTACTGTAGGAAGGCCACACCCTCTCCCCCCCCCCCCCCCCCGGGCAAACATCCAATGATTGGTTGTCACAGCATAAATACCTCCTCCTAAATCAGGACAACTCTGGAAGGCTCCTTGTGGAATCATCTTCAGCTTTTGCTGAGACTACAGCATAACATCCCCCCAATCCTGTTTAAATTCTTTTCCTTCCATAGGTGCTGATCCCAGCAGCACTCGGTACCCCCTGAACGCTAATCTCCATCTCAGAATCACCTGCCCAGAGAATCCAATCTGTGACAGGCACAACTAACTCATGTTTTCTTTTTTCCTTTTTCTTTTTTAAGGATAAGGTCTCACTCTGTTACCCAAACTGGAGTACAGTACAGTAGCTCCATCATAGTTCACAGCAGCCTCAAACTCCTGGGCTCAAGAGATCCTCCTGCCTCAATCTCACAAGCAGCTAAGACTACACATGCATGCCACCAAACCCTGCTAATTTTTCTTATTTCTTTATGGAGACAGTCTTGCTATGTTGCCCAAGCTGGGTCTCAGACTCCCAGCCTGAAGTAGTCCTCCTCCTGCCTCAGCATCCCAAAGTGCTGGGGTTACAGATATGAGTAACTGCACTTAATCTCCCATGATTTCTTAAAGATATACAGCTGATAAGACCAAGAACAGAGAAATGACTGCCAGGGAGATAACACCTTAAAGAGACCCAATGGAGAAAAAAAGACAAATTGTTGGCATAAGCTTAGTAGTGAAACAATTTGAATCTCTGTTCCATGCTTGGGCAATCTTAGCCCTTAATTTCATCATTTGAAAAATATAAATAATTAGTGACTACATTATAGGTTTACTTTATAAAATATCTGTCACTTAAAAAATGAAATTTCGGACTCGGCACCTGTGGCTCAACGGGCTAAGGCACCAGCCACGTACACCTCGAATCCAGCCCGGGCCCGCCAAAAAAAAAAAGTGGCCGGGCATTGTGGCGGGCGCCTGTAGTCTCAGCTACTTGGGAGGCGGAGGCAGGAGACTTGCTTGAGCCCAGGAGTTGGAGGTTGCTGTGAGCTATGGATGCCACAGCACTCTATCCAGGGTGACAGCTTGAGGCTCTGCCTCAAAAAAAAAAAAAAAAAAAAAGAAATTTCCTGGCGGCGTCTGTGGCTCATCAAGTAGGGCACTGGCCCCATATACAAAAGGTGGCAGGTTCAAACCTGGCCTCAGCCGAACTGCAAAGACAGAAAAATAGCAAGGCTTCGTGGCGGGTGCCTGCAGTCCCAGCTACTCGAGAGGCTGAGGCAAGAGAATCGCCTAAGCCCAAGAGTTGGAGGTTGCTGTGAATTGTGTGATGCCATGGCACTCTACTGAGGGCGATAAAGTGAAATTCTGTCTCTACAAAAAAAAAAAGAAGAAAAGAAATTTTGCTGGGTAGCACCTGTGGCTCAGTGAGTGGGGCACTGGCCCCATATACCAAGAGTGTCGTGTTTGGGCCTGGGCCAAGCCCCAGCCAAACTATAACAGAAAATGGCCAGGTGCTGTGGCAGGCGCCTGTGGTCCCAGCTGCTTGGGAGGCTGGGGCAGAAGAATCGCCTAGGCCCAGGAGCTGGAACTTGCTGTGGCTGTGACGCCAGGGCACTCTACGGAGAGCGAGTGAGACTCTGTCTCTAAAAAAAAAAGAAAAGAAAAAAAAGTGAAATTTCCTTTTACTCCTACTATCTTCAAGGCTTTGGAATATCACCCATTAGTTTCATCTCTCCTAGGTACATAGCTTTCTCTTTGGCTAGCAATGTCCAAGTGCCTGCCTGTCTGTGAAAAATATTTAAAAGCTGGCCGGGTGTGGTTGCTCACACCTATAATACCAGCACTTGGGAGGCGAAGGTGGGTGTACTGCATGAGCTCATGGGTTCAAGACCAGCCTAAGTTAGAGCGAGACCTCATTTCTAAAAACAGCTGGGCATTGTGGCGAGTGCCTGTAGTCCCAGCTACTTGGGAGGCTGAGGCAAAAGAATCACTTAAGCGCAAGAGTTTGAGGTTACTGTGAGCTTTGACACCCTACCAAGGCTGACAAAGTGAGATTTTGTCTAAAAAGAAAAGAAAAAGAAAAGCTGAACTTGGTGACATTAGAGCTGCTGAATGAAGGATATCACCTTCACATGGAATGATGCTCATCCTTTCTGTCCTGATCCTCTCTTTTGTCTTTAGAAAAAATGCTTACAAAATGCTTACAAGAAAAAGGTTGACTGAGCTAGAAACATGCCTTTCCTTTGGCTAAAAAGCTATAAGTTACACCTAGTAGAGCTCTATCTCCACTCCCCCACCCCAAAAAAGACTGCATTTATTATCATTCAGACCCCAGTATCATATTGATTACTTACAAAAATCCCACCTTCCCAGCTTTATCTCTTTCTTTTCCCCATTATGTACTTTATCCTCTAGCAAACCATGCTTTTTCTGTAAGTGTAAATATTAGAAGCAGAACACCACAACTGTGCTAAATATTTTAACATCACCCACCCCCTCCTTTTTTTGAGACAGAGGTTGTTGCCCCAGGTTAGAATTCCATGGCCCCTGCCTAGCTCAGACTCCTGGGTTTGAGTGATCCTCTTGCCTCAGCCCCCTGAGTAGATAGAACTATAGGCACCCACCACAATGCCCAGCTAGTTTTTCTATTTTTAGTAGAGACAGGCTGGTCTTGGTCTTGCTCTTGCTCAGGCTGGTCTCAAACTCCTAAGCTCAAGGGGTCACCCACTTTGGCCTTCCAGAGTGCTAGGATTACAGGAATACGCCACTTCGCCAAGCCTCATCCCATTTTTTAACAATTGGTGTAGAGTGTGTAGAAGCAGTATGCCTGGTAGGTAAACTAACATTGGCATAAAAAAAGCAAAGTAGGGTGGTGCAAACTACAAGGGACTAGCTCCCTGACAAGGTAAAAATTGTAGTTAATGATATGTTTTGATAGGTGACAGCTATTGTAATGTGTTAATTAAATCCAGTCATATCTACTACCTATCAAAACTTGTTTGGATCATCATTCTCTTGGAGATTTAAAATATTCAAAACTCCAGAAGCAGCATTTCATTAAGCCAGAACAGTACAGTTTCTGTATGTATATTCTGGTAAACAATCTATCACAATACTTGCTTTTTTATAAACACATTCCTTCTCCCCACTTCTGCTGAAAATTTTTTTCCAACTAATCAATGCCATAGGCTCTTCTTAAAAGTCACCTTCTCCATGAAAATTCCCTGTTCCAGCCAGACGAACATTACTTTTTTTCCTGCTCAAAAGTCTCAGATATCTTACTGTATTTACTCTGTTCTGCACCTGTCTAGTGACAGAATTAACTAAATATCTACCAGATGGCCCATAAACTCTGAGATACTCTAGGAAGAAACTCACATATTTTGCAACAAAGATCAGAACTCAAGGTATTACTGATAATATAAGACAGTAATGTAAAGAGAAAAGACCTAAAATCACTGTGTAGGTCCCTTCATAGATTCTGATTAGATACACTTTCTTCTTTTTATTATTATTATTGCTATTATGTTTAAGATTGAGTTAAATTCTATTGTCGTGGGTAGGGTGTCCTGGTGTCAACCGAGCTCACTGCAACCTCCAACTCCTGGGTTCAAGCAATCCTCCTGCCTCAGCCTCCTGAATAGCTGGGACAATAGGAGCCCACCATGACACCTTGCTAATTTTTCTGTTTTTAATAGAGACAAGGTCTTGCTCTTGCTCAAGCTGGTCTCCAACTTCTGGCCTCAAGGAATCCTCCCACCTTGGCTTCCCAGAGGGCCAGAACTACAGGAGTCAGCCACCATGCCCAGCCAAGACAGGCTTACTATTTTTTTAGACAGAGTCTCAAACTGTCACCCTGGGTTGAGTGCTGTGGCATTACAGCTCACAGCAAACTTAACTCCCGGCCTTAAGCGATTCTCTTGCCTCAGCCTTCCAAGTAGCTAGGTCTATAGGCACCTGCCACAACACCTTGCTATTTTTTTGTTGCAGTTGTCATTGTTGCCTTAGCTGACCTGGGCTGGGTTCGAACCCACCAGCCTCAGTATATGTGACCAGTGCCCTACCTGCTGAGCTATGGGTGTCACCCCAGGATACACTTTCTAATCAACTTAAATATCATACAAAGAAAGGTGAAAATGAAATAGACCATTACAACGTGATATACTGCTTCAAATAATTTATTCCTATCATTCAAAAATGAAAATCCATGTATGCTGCTGGGCGCAGTGGCTCATGCCTGTAATCCTAGCACTCTGGGAGGCCAAGATGGAGAACTGCTTTAGGTCAGGAATTCAAGACCACTCTCTACTAAAAATAGAAAAATTAGCTGGGCTCTCTTCCTCTCTGGCTGCCCGAGGATCGCCCGCCATCAGGAACGACACAGTAACTATCCGGACCAGGAAGTTCATGACTAACCGACTACTTCAGAGGAAACAAATGGTCATTATGTCCTTCACCCTGGGAAGGAAACAGTACCAAAGACAGAAATTAGAGAAAAATTAGCCAAAATGTACAAGACCACACCCAATGTCATCTTTGTATTTGAATTCAGAACTCACTTTGGTGGTGGGAAGACAACAGGCTTTGGCATAATTTACAATCCTTTGGATTATGCAAAGAAAAATGAGCCCAAACATAGACTTGCAAGGCATTGCCTGTATGAGAAGAAAAAGACATCAAGAAAGCAACAAAAAGAACCCAAGAACAGAATGAAGAAAGTCAGGGGGACTGCAAAGGCTAATGTTGGTGCTGGCAAAAAGAAATGAAGTGTCTAGCAACGAGCTGGAGATTGGATAACAGGCGAAGGAGTAAAGACTCTACGGAAATGTTATCTGCAGCCATTGTATAGATTTTTCACTAGAGGATTAATAAAGACTTTTCAGGTAAAAAAAAAAAAAAGAAAAATTAGCCAGGTGTCATGCTGGGCACCTGTAGTCCCAGCTACTTGGGAGGCTGAGGCAGGAGGATAATTTGAGCCCAGGAGTTTGAGGTTATTGTGCCACAGCACACTAGCCTGGGCAACACAGTGAGACAGGACTGGACAGGTCAGGACAGGAGAGGACAAGACAAGGCAGGACAGGACAAGGTAAGACAGGAGGAGGGAGGGAGGGGGGAAGGATGGAGGGAAACAAGGAGGGAGGTAGACAAAGAAGAAAAAAAGGGTTCATCATACTTACATGTTCATGATACAAGTATGGAAATCACAGTGCAAATGAAACAAGTTCAATCTATAGCTGTATAAATCAAAGTTCACTGGCTACTAGGACTCCTTTAGAACAGAAATAAAATCTGTCAAATAAAAAGGGAACATAGATAGATTTTAGAACAAAGTATTTGCTAGCAATTATCATCCTCTCTCAGAGATAAAGTTACCAGAGGACAAGAATTGGCAAGAAAGAGGAAATATCCAACACATACCCTTCACGTGCTGGGAAGACATATTTGCAAGTCTGTTCACTTCTTTGATACATAAGATTAGAGAAAGAAATAATGCAAGTCAATTATAAGAAAGCAATGAGGTTAAAAAACAAAAAAAATAAATAAATAAAAATATTACAACTTTTTTTTTTTTTTTAAGAGACAGAGTCTCACTTTATCACCCTCGGTAAAGTGCCGTGGCATCACAGCTCACAGCAACCTCCAACTCCTGGGCTTAGGGGATTCTCTTGCCTCAGCCTCCCAAGTAACTGGGATTACAGGTGCCCGCCATAATGCCCAGCTATTTTTTGTTGCATTTTGGCCAGGGCTGGGTTTGAACCCACCAACCTCGGTATACGGGGCCGGCACCCAACCCACTGAGCCACAGGCTCAGTATTACAGCTACATTTTAAAAACAAGGACAACAAATTATTGGCTTGAGTTTTTTTTTTTAGACAGAATTTCAAGCTGTCACCCTGGGTAGAGTGCTGTAACATCATAGCTCACAGCAACTTCAAACTCTTGGGCTTAAGTGATTCTCTTGTCTCAGCCTCCAAAGTAGCTGGGACTACAGGTGCCCACCACAACACTCAGCTATATTTTGGTTGTAGTTGTCATTGTTGTTTGGCAGGCCTGGGCTGATTGGAACCCGCCAGCTCCAGTGTATGTGACTGGCACCCTAGCCACTGAGCTACAGGTGCTGAACCTAAGTTGAGTTCTTTTTAGTAAAAGTTTCCACCAAAGACCGGGAGCGGTGGCTCTACACCTGTAATCCTAGCACTCTGGGATGCCAAGGCAGGTGCATTGCCCTGACCTCACAGGTTCAAGACCAGCCTGAGCCACAGCAAGACCCTGACTCAAAAAATAGCCAGCTGTTGTGGCAGGTGCCCTTAGTCCCAGCTACTCTGGAGGCTGAGGCAAGAGAAACTTTAGTCCAAGAGTTTGAGGTTGCTGTGAGCTATGATACCACTGTACTCTACCAAGGGTGACAAAATTAGACTCTGTCTCCAAAAAATAAAAAAAAAAACAATAAAAATTTAAAAAAATAGCCACACATTGTGGCAGGCACCTGTAGTCTCAGCTACTACAGAAGCTGAGGCAAGAGAATCACATGAGCCCAAGAGTTAGAGGTTACTGTCAGTTATGACACCACAGCACTCTACAGAAGGTGACAAAATGAGACTCTTGTCTTAAAAAAATATATATATTTTTTTTCACCAAATCCTGACAAGTTTGACTGAAAAAGTTGCCCCAACTCCTCTCATCATCACATAACTATGATCCTGTAGTAATTTTCCATTATAATTTTACCTCTGGTTACCCTTCCCTCTAATTTGTAGTGCACACTATCAGCTTATGTTTTTCTGCAAGACTCTTTGGCATCCCTGCCTTACACAAAACCCTTCAAAAGATTCCTCACTACCTACAGTTTGGACATCTCTATTTTATGATATATCAATCTGAGTTTATCATCTGAGATTTTTATTTACACAGAACCTCTGCTGTAGGAGCTCTTCTGTTTTCTAGGATAAGATATACTGCATTATAATTTATTTTCAGTCTTGTATTTCTGTCCCAGTCCCCATGGTATATATACTATATCCACCCATCCATACCCTGTAAGGCAAATATTTCTTGAGTGTTTACTGTTCCCAAGCACAAAGCCATCATCTCAAGTTCTACACTTTTTCAAGCTCTCCTTCAATCTATAAGGGAGATTTCCTTCTTAATGACTCTCCTCCATTGAACACACAGCTGGAGAGAAAATGCCCTTTTAGTCCATCCTTTTAAGTCATAACTAAGAGATAAGTTAAATGAGTGCCACAGACAAATGCCAGGGTGGAACAAAGAGAGATCATGTATTCCCTCATTCTATGGTTGAAAAATTATCATGTGCCAAACACTATTCTGGGTATGCAAGGTAAAGATCCTGTTCTCATGGAATGTGACTGTGTGTGTGTTGGGGGGAAGGAAGTAACCAACAAGGGCTTGGAAGAATACAAGTTTGATGTGTTAGCAAATGATCGTAAGAGAACCACTTTAGAAAAGTGGACAGGGGATGGGCACCTGTAGCTCAGCTGATAGGGCACCAGCCACACGCACTGGAGGTGGCGGGTTCGAATCCAGTCCAGGCCTACCAAACAACAATGACAACTACAACCAAAAGAAAGCCAGGCATTGTGGGGGGCGCCTGTAGTCCCAGCTACTTTGGGAGGCTGAGGTAAGAGAATCGCATAAGCCCAAGAGTTTGAGATTGCTGTGAGCTGTGAGTGTGACACTACTCAGAGAGACATAGTGAGACTTTGTCTCAAAAAAAAAAAGTGGACAGAAGTATTGCTTAGATTTAATTAATGAGAACCAAACCAGTTAAATAAATATAAAACAACCAAGGGTCTCTACATTTTATTCGAAGTTCAAAGACTTTCTTGATCACAGTCTGAATATGCTTAAGTCTTACGAAATTTCCCTAAGAGACAACACTCCCCACTATGATAAAGTAAAGCCCAAACAGTGCCCACTAAGGACTAACCAAAACATGTACTGATGGTCTGTTTCACGAGACCCAATAGTGCTCTGAAATAATACTCCAGTCCAGTCAGTGGCCTCTCATTCAGAGCTCTCTCTTCTCTTTTGAAAGCTCCACTAAGGAAGATCAAACTAAGAGAGCACTTAAGGGTACACTGAGACCAGCTCTACTTTCTAACCAGAAAAAAAAAAAAAAACTCTACAGAAAGTAATTCAATCGCCTTACACAGCCTCATGATCAAAATCAGTTTCACCAAAAAAAAAAAGATGTAAGAAATTTTTCAATCTGGGATAAAATTCACCGCTCAATCCGGGACACAGAGCCAGGGCCCCAGGAAAGCCAGGTCCGGGGAGAAAAGAGATCTAGTTCAGGCAGATTCAGACTATTAATTGGCTGAAAGATAATTGGCGCCCGAAACTAATTTCCTCATCTGCAAAAAGACAGCAATGACTCCGCTTTTCAAAATACCTGAAGCGCTAACAAGACCGTAAAAGAACTTTAAAGAGGCGCTCGGAGAAGGATGATCTCAAGTTACTTTAACTACTTCTAGTAGGAGGAGGGCAAGGAGGAGCCTCGCCAACATTACCTTGACCAGCCACACTCCCGTGTTCTGTTTAGCTCCAGTTAGGTCGAGTTCCCCGCGCTCAGCCATGGGTCTGTCGCCAGTAGCGGCGTGGGAGTCAAAGCAGAAGCCCTGAGATCTGGGGTCCAGCTGCGCGAGTGTCCAGAGCAAAAGATGAGCCGCAAGAGGAGGCCAACGGGGAACAGCCGGAGCCGCTCACCTGCCGGGATACAGGAAACCTACGGAAAGAGGAACACGCCGCTAGATGCCAGAACAGCGCCTGCGCACTGCCACCGCCAGTACGGCGCGCTGCTGCGGACAAACTTCCTGTTTTGGCAAATTTTTTTGGTGGGGGCGTGGCTATTGGTGATGGTTGTCTCTAAGAGATTAAAAATTAGGATGGGGATGCCCAAACATCAGCAATCCATTTAAAAAACAACACAGCAATAGTAAGAAAAAGAGTATCAAAACCGAAAAATGGGCTCGGCGCCTGTGACTCAACAGGCTAAGGCGCCAGCCACGTACACCTGAGCTGGCGGGTTCAAATCCATCCTGGACCCGCCAAACAATGGTGACTGCAACCAAAAAATGGCCGGGTGTTGTGGCGGGAGCCCGTAGTCCCAGCTACTTGGGAGGCAGAGACAGGAGACTCGCTTGAGCCCAGGAATTGGAGGTTGCTGTGAGCTGTGATACCACGGCATTCTACCCAGGGTGACAGCTTGAGGCTCTGTCTCAAAAAAAAAACGAAAAATGGGGTTCAGAGAGACAAAAGTTGTCAGTATATGACCAACCCTAGCCAAGAAGAGAGAGAGGATATTTGAAGGACATGGCCAGCGTAATAAATTGGCATTCTTGGCCCAATGTCATTAGTATAAATGGGCTCTGGGATCGGACTGGGTAGCCTGGGTATATAAATACATGAGGTTTCCTTTGTGGCTTAAAGGAGTAGGGCCCTGGCCCCATATGCCAGAGGTGGCAGGTTCAAACCCAGCCACGGCCAAAAACTGCAAAAAAAAAATGAGGTTTCTAGACCTCAAAAGAAAGCTATATCACAACTCAGAGGCTGCCATGGACCCTTTGGGTTAGACAAGCAGAGCACATTCAATATGATACCGGAATTTCGAATACAGAAGCGCCAGAGCTCCTGGCAAAGAGAGAAAACTCAAGTTGGAAGAGAAAAGCTCTCTCTGTATATATAGTCACGTGGGGCCCTCGGTAGTTACTTTTAGTGTGTCTAGGACATTTCTGGGTCATGTCTGGAACAACTTGTCTGGGACATGTCTGGCCCTCTGTAGTTACATTTAGCGGGGCTTGGTAGTTACATTTAGCATGTCTGGAACATTTAGCATGTCTTGGACATGTCTGGGTCATGTCTGGGTCACAAATGAATGGCTACAATCCCTTTCAATCCCAGACCTAGGAAATGGGGTCCCCTTGCCCACCCTCCAGCCTGCTGCTTCCACGGCTTGCTGCCACTGCACCAACATTGTCAAGGCGGAGGTAGCCAGTCCTTGCCCCCCAGCTCCACGAGCTGGCTGGGATGCCACCTTTCCTGTATCAACTCTCTCTTTCCAAGTAGAAACTCTAACTGCTGTTAGTGGAAAAGGACCAAGACTCAATCTAACTGCTTCCTGCTGAGTCAGGCAATGATAGGAGGGGGCAGTTAGGGTTTCTCTGGAAGGAGAGTGACCCAGGGGTCTACGGGGGACAATCCAGGGAGGACAATTAGGTCTTGGTCTGGAACCATCTTTACTGTGTGTGGCTTGATGACATTTCTGGAAGGCACAAATCTGATTAGCACATTAAAAGGGAAGGGTAGAACAGTGAGAGGAGGGGGTTAATTACAGTGTCAGGTTAGAAGAACAAAGTCAATGATGTTTAAAAGAAAACTATATTAACACTTTTCTTACTGCCTCCTAAACAATAACTTTAAATTTTATTTAGGCTCACAAGTGTAAGAGGACTGTGGTTGATTCTCTTCATGGTCTGCTTCTGTAGAAGGTGGTGGGTTCCAGGATTTTACTTGTGAATGATGTATCCAGGAATCTATTCCCATAACTTTAAGAGCTGTAGAAGTCAAGATAATAGAAAAGGGATCTTCCCGAGTTGGGGTTAAGGAAGGTGAATTACAGGGAAGAGTTTTGATGATCATGAATAGATCCCCAGGAGAGAAAAGCTCCTTTAGTGTTGAATGTGAAAATGTAGTTGGGAAGTTTTTAAGGATTTGTTGAAATTTAGCTAAAGAAGTAATATGTTTTACTAATTCTGTAGTTTCATGATCTAATAATAAATCATTAGTTAAAAAGGGTCTTCCTCTGAATGGGCTACAACTGAGTTTCTGAGGTAAATTCTTATTCTAAGGAGGACAATGGAAAGCAATTTAGTCCAAGGGAGATGAGTCTCTTGAGTTAGCTTTCATAATTGTCGTTTGATTTTATCATTCATTTTCCTTTACTTTCCCAGAGGGACCTCCAAGATCAGTGTAGATGATACTTTATGCCTAGAGCTTTAGATATTCCCCGTGTAACAGCTGCCTTGTAAAGCTGGCCCATTATCACTTTGCAAACTCAGAGGGAGTCAAAACCTGGGGATAATCTCAAGTACTAAAGCCTTTACAACTTCCTGGGCCTTTTCTGTTCTACAAGGGAATGCTTCAACCCAATTAGTAAAAGTATCCACAAATACCAGCAAATATTGTATACCATGTACTTTAGGGAGGTGAGAGAAATCTATTTGCCAATCTTCACCTGGATATTTACCTTGTCTCTGTATACCTAGGATTGTTTCTTTGATATACCTCACAAGTCCTTATTATCTGTTTTATAGGTTCCATTCTAGAGTGATTAGGCCCTCTTTTTGAGCATTTTTTATTAAAGAATAGAGTGGTCTAGCTATTTCACTATATCTAGGAATCCAGAGTCTGCAAAAGCCTGTAATTCCTAAAAAAGCCTTGAAGTTGTCTGAGAGTTCAAGGTTTAGGGTGAGCCAATGTTGGTTCTATTCTTTCTTTGTGCAAGGCTCTCTTCCCCTGTGAAAGCTGGAGACCCAAATAGTGAACTTCTTGGACACATAATTGGGCTTTAGCCTTGGAAATTTTGTACCCACAATCACCTAGAAAGTTTAATAGAGTTTGTGTAGCTTTATGGCATTCCTCTGCATCTGGTGCTCCCAAAAGAATGTCATCTACATACTGAATAAGAGTTGCTGTAGGGGCTCGGCGCCTGTGGTTCAGCGGACTGAGGCGCCAGCCGTGTATACCTGAGCTGGCGGGTTTGAATCCAGCCCAGGCCGCCGGACAACAATGACGGCTGCAACCCAAAAATAGCCGGGCGATGTGGCGGGTGCCTGTAGTCCCAGCTACTTGGGAGGTGGAGGCAGAAGACTCGCTTGAGCCCAGGAATTGGATGTTGCTGTGAGCTGTGATGCCACGACACTCTATCCAGGGTGACAGCTTGAGGCTCTGTCTCAAAAACAAACAAACAAACAAAAAAAAAGAGTTGCTGTAGGATATGAAAAACGACTCAAGTCTTTGGCTAAGGCTTGACCAAACAAGTGAGGGCTGTCCCTAAATCCCTTGGGTCACACGGTCCATGTGAGCTGGGTGTTGGAGTATGTCCATCCCCAGAAGGGGAGCAGGACTTTCAGGCATGATTAGGAAGGCCTGAGAGAACAGTCAGTCATCCCAAATGCAGCCTAAATGCTGAGAGAAAAATTTGGTTAACCGGCTCTCCAGATACCCCCTGTATAGTTACAGATTTGGGGGATAAAAGACCAGGGTTAAAGAGAAGTACAGAAAAAGTTGCTCCAGTGTCCAGAAGAAATTCTATCTCCTGGCCCTCCACTATAAGGCAGACCTGGGGCTCTTGAGGGATGATGACACAAGCTGGAGCCATGAGAATCTGCCTCGGGCACCCTCGGTCTAGTTTGGGTGCTGATGGGATCACTGTCCCAGGAGGCCTACACCTCTGAGGATAGGCCACCCTTGCATTCTGGACAGAGGCCAGGTGGCTTGCCCAGCCGGTGGTGCTGCGGGGGCAGTCCTTCCTGAAGTGGCCAGCCTGACCACATTGGCAGCACTTGTTCTTATCTCCTTTGGCTTCCTTCTGCCCCTGAAAAGTGCTCATTTGTTGGAGTACCATTACAAGAGCTGTCATTCTTTTCATATCCCTTTTCTCTCTTTCCTCCTCTTTCTCCTGATCTCAGTTATAAAAGATCACAGTGGCCATTTTAAGAAGATTCTCCAGGTTATGATGTGGACCTAGAGCCAATTTCCGGAGTTTCCTTCAAATGTCCGGGGCCATCTGAGTGATAAATTTATCTTTTCAAATAATTTGGCCCTCTAAGGAGTTGGGTGTTAACTGAGTATGTTTTCTCATCGCCTCCCTAAGTCACTCAAGAAAGGCTGAGGGGCTCTCATTTTGCCCCTGGTTAATAGTAGATAACTTAGACTAATTCATAGGCTTTTTCTTAGATCAACATAAACCTTCCAGGATACATGTTAGAAAATGTTTACGACACCAGTCACCTTGTTTCTCAGAGGGAACTGCCTGTATTCCCATGGGGTATCTGTCCCTTTCCTCAGGAGACATACTGCCATCAGTATTGGACATGAACACACAAATCACCCTCACTTTCTAGCTTAATATAAGACTTCATTTTTTTTTCATTAAAGTTTGACCTCCAAGAGAGGTCAAAGCTTTGTCCTAACCCTAGGAGAACATCTATGTACTTATCGGGGTCATCAGAAAATTTTCCTAAATCAACCTTAATTTGCTTCATATCTTCCAGAGAAAATAGAATGTATACTCACGCACTTCCACTTTCACCATCTGCAGTCTCAACCAAGGGACACAAAGAAGGATATGGTTGCCTTCTGGGAGTCCCAGTAGGACCAGAAAAGAACTCTTGACACAGCCTCCCTCCTGGGGTTTTCTGAATGCACAGAGGAAGGTGCAGAGAAGTAGATGTTGTGATAGCGTGTCTCTCAGGAATCCCTGACCATTTGGGGAAGTTCCTACAGCCAGCAGAGCTGAATCTGTCTGACAGGTTTTACACAGCTGGGGGTTGTCCCTGAGGAAAAAGAAAGCTTGCACATAGGGCACTTCAGACCACTTTTCTTCTTGTTTACAAAAAGTATCTAATTGAAAAATGGTGTCATAGGCTCGGTGCCTGTGGCTCAACGGGCTAAGGCGCCAGCCACGTACACCTGAGCTGGCGGTTCGAATCCAGCCTGGGCCCGCAAAACAACTATGGTGGCTGCAACCAAAAAAAAAAAAAAAAAAAAAAAAAATGGCCGGGCGTTGTGGCAGGTGCCTGTAGTCTCAGCTACTTGGGAGGCAGAGGCAGGAGACTCGCTTGAGCCCAGGAATTGGAGGTTGCTGTGAGCTGTGATGCCACAGCACTCTATCCAGGGTGACAGCTTGAGGCTCTGTCTCAAAAAAAAAAAATGGTGTCGTAATTACGAGTACCCTCTGGGGGGGCATTGTTCACCTGTGGAGAGTTGATACTGAGGCCTGGGTGCAGAAGAAAACCATACATTCTTTTTTCAGTGTCTAGGAATCAAACATGTACCAGATGCTTCAGAATACATCCCAGCAGGGTGTTCTCTTGGCAAGAGAATATGTTACCTATCTGTGGGAAAGAACAAACATCCAGTGTCTTAATCAATCCCACCATGTATTCCTGGTTTTCAAAGCATCCTCTGACCAACCCAAGAAGCCTTCCGGCCAAACAAAATGAAGCGTCCTTCCAATGCTTGGGGAAGAAGCCCTGAGGAGAGTGGCCTCCTCAGCCCCTGCACTTGTCTGGAATTAGCCACTCTTACCAGTGTAGCGCTTAGTACCCGCTGGCTCTCCTGTGTTTATAACATGCCAGAAGCACAGCCCCAGAAATCAGGTATCAGGGAGCCTGGTCTTGATGCATATTCTGCCACTTTCTGCCCCTTCCCCTGCTAGCTCCACGAGTATCAATCAAAGTGGGGATGAGCCCGGTTCCGGAAAATGGCTATGTGATGCTTGCACATTTAACTCTATATAATCTTTACAAGCTTCTTTTAAATTCACGGTAACAATGGAAAATAGCAGGTCTTATTTTCCAACCTCTCTTTTCTTTCCCAAAAGTTAGCCAGGCAGCAATAACTACTCAGTGACAAATCAGAGCTGAGAGATACTTTGAGACTTTTGGATCACAATTACAATTAGCAGAAGTCTTAAAGAAACCTAGAAGTCAGTATTTTAAACATTCTCATTTACGCACACCAATAAACCAGAAGAAATCAAATACCTATGGTCATTTCCATTGCCTTTCTTCATTTTTAAGAGACTGAACTGTAGCCGAGGGTTTAGGGCCATTCTTGCCGTGGGGAGTTGCCCAGGGCTTCCCTCCACAGGCCTCTAGCTGCCCAGAGAAGCCACGTGGGGGAGTCCTTTTGGCCTTTGTTTGGAGCTAACTTGTAGTTAACATGGTTTAGTCTTTTTTCTCAAACACATGAAAATGCCAATCAAATTTAATTTTTCAATGAAAGGCAATAATAAGGACCTTACAATAAACCTACAACATCTAAGGTACACTTAAAACATCTGAAAAATACCAGAACGAGCCTGTACAAACTTAACTAGATAAAGCAATCCTTTACGAACATTCTGACAAACATGTAAACTATAAGGAGAGAGAGAGAAGCTGAAGAGGTCTATAGAGATTATAGAGATCAGGAGAGAAAAGTTTGGGACCATGGAAGAGAAGAGAAGATAGTTAAAGCTGGAAGAGCACAATTTTCAGAAGGCCTTTCCCATGTCCTGGGGTCAGAACCATTGCTGGGGACCCCAGGGCCTCTGGGTGCTACCTCTTTGCTTGGCTCTCAACCAGAGAAAAGGAGTAAACACAGAACAGTTTCAAAAGTCTTCTAATATTCCCTTTGACTCCTTTCTGGAACCAAGGGGAATTAGAAAGTTTATTCCCCAACAGCCTCTTGCCTGTGACCTGGAGGTCAGCAGCCACACTATGCACACTTACCTGCTGATGGCTATCAAAATTATTAGTCTCCATTATTATAACTATAGAGAAAAGCAGGATAGAGGTAAGTGATCCCAGCAGGATAGAGGTAAGTGATCCCATTGCTTATCACAGATCTTTAATCCCAGACAAGCCCCCAAATATGATACCAGAATTTTGTTCTTCAGTAGGTTCTTGGTCTCAGTGATTCAAAGAATGAATGGACCACAGATCAATGATAAGACAGGACTTATTTACAGAAAAGAATACAGAAGCACCAGAGCTCCTGGCAGAGAGAGAAAACCCAAGTTGGGAGAGAAAAGCTCTCTCCC
>CAUYON010004615.1:0-11204 GCA_963573935.1 Arctocebus calabarensis | reverse complement strand
GGGTCATGCTGGGGTCCTAAAACTGTCTGCTATCTGAATTTCAGAATCTCTTGGCATGTCTGGGAAGTTCTCTTTCATAATCTCATAAAGAAAAGATTCTGTGCCTCGTGATGCCACTTCATCGTTTTCAGGTATCCCTATAAGGCGAATATTGGTTTTCTTCGAGTTATTCCAGAGCTGTCTGAGAGAATGATCTGTTTTTGCCTTCCATTTCTCTATCTCTTTGAGCATTTGGGAGCATTCAAAGTCTCTGTCTTCATTTTCAGAGATCCTTTCTTCTGCTTGCTCCATTCTGTTACTGAGGGATTCTACTGTATTTCGGGGATCTTTGAGGGCTACAACTTCTTGTCTCAATGTGTCAAAATCTTTGGCCATTTTCTCTTTGAACTTATTCAGTTCTTGAGACATCTTTTGGGTCTTTTAGATTACTGCTTGAAATTCTAATTCCATCTTTTCCTCCATTGAGCTGATCTTAGTTGCTATCCAGACTCTGAATTCAACTTCTGACATCTCAGCCATTTGCTTATGCAAGGGATCTTTTGCTTCATCTATCTTGTCATTCCTGGGGGGAGTTGATCTACTCTGGTTATTCATATTGCCAGAGTTTTTCTGTTGATTCCGCCTCATGGTTATTTTTCACCATTGCCTATGACCTTCCTCAGAGTTGGGGAGGTGTCTCTCTCAGATCAGAGCCTGGCAGAATCACTCTGTTGTTACTGGATCTTTGTAGGGAGTGACCCTGTGTTTCTAATGATTTCTCAAACCCTGCAGGGTGGAGAGCTTAAATCCTCCTCAGACTGCTTAGAAGACACTTTAAATTGCTTACTTGGGCTAAGCAGAAGCTTTCCCTGGAAAGTGCTGTGGCTGGGATCACTCCTTGAGTGGCTATCCACTTACCCAGTGTGCCAAAACTGGTCTCACCCTATGCCCCTGAGGGCTAAGGCTGCAAGGCGTCTCAGTCCCCGCCTTTAGGCTGCTCAGTCACTAGATTACTTGCTCCTGCCCAATGCCTGTTCCTCGCTCCTGAGGGTGGAGCTTGCCAGGGCAGTTCTCCCTCAATGGCTCCACACAGCCCACCACCAAACACTGGCAGCTCCGTCTGGCTTGGTGGCCCAATCTGGGGCCCCAGACAACATCAAAAAACCCCGCACTCCTGCCCAAGTTCTCCCAAGGCAGTTCAACTGAGTGCCAAGTCCAAAAGAAACCCAAACGGCTCACAGGCAAGGCCCTTCCAGCCTGCAGTCCCACTGCTGCCCCACCCACAGCCGCCAACAGGATCAGACCGAACAAATAGATGCAACCACTTGCCCAATCGCTGCTGCTTTAGCCTTCCTCAGGGTGTCCAGAAGCCTCGCGCTATATCCCTGTCTCCCTCTTCCAAAGGGAAGTTTCTGGGCAGATCTTGCCTGGCAGAGATGCCTGAAGTCCTCTCTTCCCAGTCTCACTGTGCCCAGCCGCAAGGAAGCTGTTACTCATCCGCCATCTTGCTCCACCCTCCTAGATTACATTTTTTTTAAATAAAGATGGTTTCCGTTAAAAAATACTTTTTAGAATAAGATAGATACATTTTAGGGGTTTTTTCTTAAACTTACCTAATCATAGAAAACTGGCTATTTTATATTAAAAAAAAGTTTAGTGAGAGACACAGTAAAAGTCAAATGGTTGTTAAATTTCTTTTATTCCCTCATATCATGTGTCTGATGTTATTTTAATTAGAGGACAATTTATCAATCTTGAAACTTTCCCTACTCAATCATGGAAGGGAAGGAAGGGAATTGGAGCAGTTTAATCATTTGGAATAGATTTCTTTAACATTTTGTTTGTTGGTATGTTAAGAACATAAAACTAGCTCAAGTATTTAGGGCAAATAAGTTCTTCAAATCAAGCTAAGCTTATGGGAGCATAAATTATAATTTAATATATTCCCAGTCCTACTGGATTTTCTAACTATTATGTTAAAGAGAATAGTTGAAAAAATTAATTTCTGCTCTCCTCCTCCAAATAATAATTCAAAAACAAAATTAAAACCAATGCCCAAAACTTTAAGAGGATGCAAGTGAGTGTTTTTACTAGTTCTTAATAATATATGTGAACCCAAAGCAATTATATAGAGTTTCTAGATTCTGTTTAAGATCTTGTAAATCTATTGTAGATAGAATTTGGGTGGCATGAACTAAAATCATTTTTGCTTCTAAAAGCCAATTATAACAGAGATTTATAAAATTTTCTGACCTGTTTTCTTTAGTTCCTTTCTCTTTGAATTTGTCTATCTTCCATTTAACATGTTCACTTTAATTAAAGAAACTTATGCTTGGGATTTTGAATAGTTATCTCGGGTGGTGATAACTTTAGTTGTTGTATTTTTATCAATAGATGATAAATGCCTTTGTATTTGAAATCATGTTTTTACATGATACTTAGAAAAGTGATTTATTTAATAATTCCATGAGAAAACCTGTACTGTGAAAGAAATTTGAGGACATTTATTGGCTGTATTAGGTTAGGAAAATACTATTCCTTTCAATTCTTGCAACAAAATGTGGGTGCTCTTAGAAAGTCCATGCAAATTGTCAGATGTTTAACTTATTCTTAGATAATTTTAAATATCAGTGGCACTCTTCTCAAACTATTTTAAAACAAAGTAAATTAATGCTATAGTAACACATTTTTCATGCTCACTGTCCGTTATTGATTTACTATATCTTATCTGCAAGTTGATCCCAGAGTACCACTTCTAGGATAAAGTACTGCACTCTTTCAGCATATACATTGAGCACTATGTAGAGCTTGGTCAGCAAGGGTGCGGTGGGAACACTGTAGGAAAAGGAAGAATTTTCTTCCTGGTCTTAGCACATTACCCCTAAGGACATGGCTCCTTATGGACTTGGCTGGGGCTTGAGAATGACCTTGCTTGCAGCTTTGCATATGCTCCAGGACTCCAGCTTACAGTGGCATACTCATTTTCTTGGAGAAAGTTCCTACCAACTTTGACTTACCAATGCCCTTGAAAGTTTTATTAGCCTCTGCTCACCTTAAGCCAGAGGGTTGTTTTCTGTGTCTCTCTCAGAAGGGGTATCCTGTGCTCCTGGTCTCACACTTGCAACAAGATCTTGACTGCCTTTGCGTGATTGCCCATGAACCTTGACCACCTTATGTATGGAAAATTTTCTTTCTGTTCATTCAATAGGTATGGGCCAGCTATGGCCTGGGCAAACCAGCAAACCTCTTTGCTAGATGATAGACAGAAATCACACCTTCTTCAATGACGTGGGAACCTCAACCTTGGGAGTGGTACTGCTTCCAGCCCTGTCTGCCTTTGGGCACTCTTGCTCATGCCTAGAGAATGCTTTAGAGTTCTATTTACATTTCTGCATTAATGTCTATCATAATTCAATAATTCTTCATATTAAATCCCCTTTTTTAAACTACTATGTGATATCTCTCTCCTTATTCAGATACTCAAAATGATATCTTCCTCCTATTTCATGGATATGCAATATATCATAGTAAATATAGCTCCTATTCTGTCATCCCATCCAGAGTTCACAGAGTTCCTACAACCAGTAGGATCACCTTGGATAATTTAATTTGGTTCTCATTCCTATAACACAGAAAAGTATGAAGAGCGAACAGTTTCATACATGTTGAATGCTACAACAGTTATTGTGATAAGTGCTAACAGATAACATATTAGCTAGAAGTATTTAAATGTGATTCAAATTATAAGAAAACATTTTAAAGAGATTTTATATTATAAAGTTTATTATTAAACAAATCTATACACAGCATTTTTTATTTAACCATTACAGCCAACAAAATTTAGATACAAAATTTCTGTTGAATTATAAATCTATTAAATGCTTTTCAAGGTATTTTACAGATAACAGAACTTACAGTTGAGAAATTCGGAATTACAAAAATTAATTCTATTATAATAGTGGTATTGTATTATCTTGTAGAATGTCATTGTCTGAAATCACCTGAAAAGTCAAAACCAAAATTGTCAGTCAAGTGTCCATTACTTTAATGCATCTTTTGCTTTAAAAATAATAGAATAACATGGACATAAATGTCATAGATGTCATAATGTTGAGTGAAGTAGATCTGCTATAGGAATAAGAAATAATGACATGACTATCACTTCTTTCCTTTGTTATTTTGGATTCATTGGAATTTTGAACTGACACATATGCAGTAGAAACAAGAGATAAAACAGTTTTAGTAGCTCTTCTTCCCCAAATCCTAAAGTTTTTCTAGTGTCTGATAGAAATTCGAAATTGTGACTTACATAGAGAATCTGTGGCTAATGAAAATTGTAGATTCATTCATTAATTCAACAAATATCACTCGACTGCCTACAATAATCTGGATATTAGAAATATAGCAGTGTCCCCAACCACGTCCCTGTCTGCATAGAGCTCACATTCCAGTTGTGAAGGGCAAGGGTGAGCTACCAAAGAATGTCCAAGATCAGATGTGCTCAGACAGGAATTCTGAAAGGAGAAGGCATTGAGCAGCAGTTTGCACTTGATCAGAAGCAACTGAGTGACAGAAAATCTCTTTGAACACCTAAGCACAAAGAAAGATGGTTCCATCTTCTCATTTCCATCTCTTCCCTGGTAAATCCCAAGTATCCACTTAGTAGTGAATCAGCCTCTTCACTGATTTGCCTTTTAACCCCTGCCCAGTCAAGCTTGTTTCTAACAAATACATTAGAAGATTGCAAGCACATGAATTTCCATTTTGGATTTTTTCCCAGTGTGATAAAATTGAAAGACTTGCCTTGTGACAATATGCATTGTTCAGTTTGCAGTGATATGACATTTTTTGTTCATCATAAGCCTGCATAGGAATGGAAACCTTTAATAGGCTTCACAGGAATTGAAACTTCAATAAATCCACGGTAGAAATAGTGGTATATTTCACGCTGCTAATGAAATCACTACCAGTAGAAGGCTTCAATTTTGGTAACACTTCAAATGTCATATAGGTGTGTCTTGCTTGTGGTGAGAAATTGAAATATTTTAAAAGAACATTCAGATATGGGGAAGAATAATTTTCTCCAAAGATCAAGTTGATCACACAATGAGGTTATTCATCACATTATTTTTAGCCCTACGATAAAATTGGTCGCCAGGTATATATATATATATATATATATATATATATATGTAAAAAATGAAGTCAGTTGGTACAGAAGTTCTTTTCATGGAAAAATAGAATGAAGGATGATTATCTAAAGTGGTGTGAAGACAAGAAAAGACACTTTGAAGGAGACAACTTATGTAAGCTAAAGATTTATTCTAAGAGTGTTACCAAAGATGATCCTAATTAAGAGTGATAGAAGTTTAAAGTAAAGAGACAAGGAAAAAAGCTACAAAATACAAATATAACTACCGTAATATCCAATAATCCCATTAGGAGGCATTTATGAAAAGGAAAGGAAATCATTTTATGGAACAGATGTCCACATCCCCGTGGCTATTGCTGCTCTGTTCACAACAGCCACAGAATCAACCCAGGTATACAACAACAGATTAGTGGATAATGAAAATGTGGTATATGTACACAATGGAATACTATTTAGCTATAAAAAAGAATGAAATCCTGTAATTAGTGACATGAATGAAACTGGAAGGCAATATCATGGAAATAAACCTGAAACAGAAAGTTGAACACTGCACATTCTCAGTCACATATGGAAAGTAAAAGTTGATCTCCTAGAAGTAAAAAGTATAATGGACAATATTAAGGCTGGAAAGGGGTGGGGAAAGGAAGAATAGGGAGAGGTGTGAAAGGATACAACATTGCCACTAGGCAGGAGGAATTAGTTCTAGTAGGATGTACCATGCAGAATGACTGTAGTTAACAATAATGTGCTATATAGTTTAAAATAGCTAGAAGAAGAATACTGAGTGTTCCCAACTCAAAGAAATAACATGTATTTGATATGATCGATATGCTAATTATCCTGGTCTGGTCACTGTACATTATATATACTGAAACATCATTATGTACTCTATAAATATGTTCAATTATTACTTATGAATTAAAAATCATTTAAAAAATTCAATATGAACTGAGAAAATGCCAGGAAGGCTATGTTAATCAGTTTGATGGAAATAGTTCAGATTGTATATGAAACCAGCACATTGTACCCCTTGATTGCACTATTGTACACAGCTATGATTTATTTAGTAATAAAGACAATAAAAAAAATTCAATATGTAATACCATGTCCCAATATGGCTTATTTACATTAATTCAAATGTACATGAGTGTAAAAGGAAATTTAAACAAAATAGACTTTCCTGTATTTTTTCATGGATACATTAAATATTATAAAATCTTGATTATTGAAAAGCATACTATTCATATTTATGCCAAAACTATTGTAGCTATGTGAATTAGATTATTTTACAGACAGAAAATAGGATTAGGTAAAACCCTGACAATTGGATTTACTTTATAATATAAATAACAACTCTAAAATTTTAACCTTTAATATTTTTGAATACTGTTACTATCAAATGATTTGGTTATTCATGAGTGAATGTGGTTATCTTCTAGTTAAAGCTAACATCATTCTTAGATGTTTAGGTGAAGTTTAAATAAAGCCATTGCCACAGTGGATGTGATAATCTTTGCTATATGCACTATTTACTAATAACATGTTATTCACAAGATTAGACAATCTTTAACCACCTGTATCAAGATAATGACTTTTGTAGAATACTTTAAAACACTATGATTTAGTGTTATTTGCAAATAATATGTTTAAATGCATTCAAAATAGTGAAAAATATCATCAAAGCTGCGTATCTGAGCTAGAGTTTCCTTATTTTGTGTAATATATACTTCACCTGATATGGCTGTTAATAGATTTTTGGTTGAGCACTGATTCATACACATTTTCTTAATCTGAAGCATCTCAGTAGTCACAAGTTATATTCCTCTATTTTCACAATTTCTGTGAGATTTTTTGAAAAACATTATTCATCCATTCCTCATACATATGCATAGTCCTAAACTGTATCAGAGGTCGGGGCAACTAGGTTTGTGTTTCAAAATATTTGCTGATTTGGAAACAAAAAATACTAAATTGTGTATTGACATCTTAGAAAATGGAACCTTAGAAAATCTTTATGTTTTTCCTGATTCATAAAAATTTCAAAATGTTTTCTCTTAGGAAAAGAAAATATTAAAATGGAAAATAATAAAATCAAACTTAAAATAATTCTTGTGTTAAGATTTGTTTTGTACTTTTTTAGGGGAAAATAATACATTCATATATTTATTGTTTTTCTGTTGTAGGCAATGCTGAGCTGTAGTCATAAATGCACCCTGAAATTATGGTAGAATAAGATGATCGTGGTCAGATGCTGGATCTGGTAACTTGCCTAGGCAGCTCCCCACTGGTCAGGGACTAGGGTTTCCAGCATTCTAGAATGTGTCTCAGCCATCCCAGAATCCTTTTCATCCAGGGTTTCTTCCAGAACTTTTTTCCATCCACTTAGCCTGCCGCAGAAACAAATTCTATTAATAGATTATGCTTTAAGTAAGTTTTGAAGCAAGCAGAAGAATGAGTGTGTGTGAGTGTGCATGTGTGTGTTTCCAATCACATTAGATCATGTTTGGATCTACCTTATACATGCAAATTAGTCCATGATATCAACTTATCATTATTTTGGACTTTTCAAATCCCAAGCTATGCTTACATGAACATCTTTGATGACATTTCCTCTTGTACATTTTCAAGCATATTTTTAACTTTCCTAACTTAATGATATGTGCATATTAAAATTTGTAGATATTGCTAACTTTCCCCACAATCAATGCACACTAATTAACATTCCCACCAATAATGGGAAATTTGTATCATTCCCGTCATAATATGCTTATCCTCAGACTAGCCTAGATAACACTTTGGTCTATCATATTGCTTTCTGAGAGATTAAAAAACTATTCATTTATACTTTATATTTTAATTAACATTATAACATTGTGACTGATTTTAGCATATTTTCATATATTCATTAACCATGGATCTCTTCTTAAAAATTAATTCATGTAGTTTGCTTATTTTTCCATTTAGTCATTGGGCATTTTGTTACTCTGCCTACCCAAGGCCTGTGTGTTCTCACTGTCATTCTACACACACGTAATTGAATAGTTTTATTCAATTATAAATTGACAACTTATAAATAGCTTTTATTAAAGATCTCTGTTAACTATTTTTATGCCCTTTGCATAACAATTTTTCTCATTTATTTTTTTGGACAACATTTTTCTTGTGGTTTCTTGACCAACAGAAATGTTTAAATGTTACAAGCATTTACCAATATTTATGCTACATTTAACTGGAATATACCTGCTTAAAAATTTTTGTTACCTACATAAAATTTTTTGTTACCTACTTAAAAATTTTTCCTATCCCAAGTTTATTCTTTGAGTAATGTGTTTTCTTCTAGCACCTTTATGACTAGATGTTTTATTTTTAAATCAACCACAAAGATATCAGAACTGTATTATACACACATAGTACAACAAGGCAATTTGGGGATTCATCACTTGTCAATCAATATGAAAGGTAATTTTATTATACTCAAAATAAAATATGTCCATTTGCACCTCGACTTACCATTCTCCCCACTGAACTATTCATTTACTGTCACTAAACTGTTTTTGTTACTCTGTGATACTTGAATGTTTGATAAATGAGCTTATTAGTCTGACTGGATTAAGATTTTGTTGGCTATTTATTTTTAACATTTTTTGCAACACCTTGTATTTTAGACTATTGATGTGGCTAAAAGCAAAATGCTAAGGATTATTTTGTTTTTGTTTATCATATTCAATTTACATATTATATCAGGAATATAGTTTTTAGAATAAAAAGTTGTTAAATTATACATTTTATGTTAAAACTAGAGATTATTTTAAAATGTACCATATTTCATGCAACCTGAATTTAAATTTATAAAAGATAAATTTAATTAAATGCAAATGTAATTGCATTTTCCCTTTCAATAACCTATAAATATCAAATATACATTTATTTTTAAAGTCCAACTTATTTTCTATGTCTTTAAAGTGGTTATGTATTTTATGATAACTCTAATAACTAGTTATAAATCTCACAAATATATCACCTTTAATATTTTCTCTTTCTCAAGAAAATAGTAACGAAACAAATCCATTCCAATTACCATTAACAATACTAACAACTCTATGGATCTGCATAAAAACACATTTTAATATACCAATACATGTATAACTATGCTTATCTATATTTTGTGTGTGTGTATGTGCATATATAAATGTATGTTTTTAAATATTAAGAGGCATATAGTTATATTTTTCTATTTTGTGAAGAATTTTTAAATGTTCTGAAATCAATTCTATTATCTTAAAATAGTTGTAATAGATTATCCACATTTGGGGGATGAATATAGCCTAAAATATCTCAATAGCTGCAACATATTTCTAATCCACTTATCTAAATGCTGAACAATAAATAATCACAGTAAGATTGTTCTACAAGCATTAACTTGTACTAAAGGCACAACCCTACTTGGGAACAAAGACTGTGCTATGAGATTCTATTGAGTTGAAGTAGTAAACAAGTCTTTAAACATAATTTTTCCCTCAGACAAAGCTTCTGTTGCCACATTATCTTGTCAACTCATATGAGGAGATAGATCAATAGTTATATAGGTAACTTCTAAGGAACACCTGGCCTACCAGAAGGTGACATGTTAATTAAATAGATAGCATTCTTTTCTTAATGGACAATTGCTAAAATTTAGATGCTTCTTTCAGATTCTTTAATCTCTGTTTTAAATGCATTCGTGAGCTTGAGGTTTAGAGCCAGCCAAGAAACTGGGAAATTGTAATAATTTTAGAAGTAATACATTTTAGCTGAAGAAAAAATGCAAATTTTCCCTTTGATCTCATATGGTCTGTCTACATTCCTAGCTCATCACACAAGTAGGATGTGTGCTTTTGAGTGTTAACACATATTTCATAACTTAATTTGCTTTTGGAAAATACAATGAAAGACCTTATCTAATAACTAGTGTTTCATTTTAGTGATTTCCTAAGCCAGGATGTCAGACCTGGCTAGTTTACAGATTGTCAAGCTAGGAATAGCCTGGAATTAGCAACCACATGCCCACCGTGAGAAAATCACCTTTACTCCAACGGAGAAAAGTTTATTGTCATGGTCAATAGAACCAGGCAAAAAAAAAAGTGACCTGATCTTTAATAAATTAACAATTAAAATAAGTTCTATGTGAGGTATGATTAATAAAACATTTATAGAGTACACATCTCAGGACTTCTCTCATTTATTTTCATATTTATTTATAATCATTGTTTTAATTCAAAACTAATTTTATTTCAAATACAGTGCAAAAACTTATTTTTAAGGGTGAAAGTAACTTGTTTGCCTTCCTACATGTGCCTTATCTTTGATTTTTGAAGATTATTTTCTCCCTACTCATAGGCAACAAATGATAAAAATAAAATGTAGAAATGGAATAGAAAAGGGGTAGCTGTCTGTATGTTCTTCAGCATGAACCAGCCTTTTTATATTAATTCATCCCATATTCATACTTCATAACTTTTCAAAATTTGTAGGTACACCCTAAATTTTATGATTGCATATTGGGTCCTTATAACTTACTATTTTTAAAAAGCTACTTAATGTTTTCTTTAAAAGAAGCTCTGTGCTAATTTTATGACAAATAAAATGTGTAACCTGTCATTTTTAAGGAGAAAAATAACACTTCCTTTCATCACATGCAGAGAATAAGCAGTTATGTATCACTATGATATGTGCATTGCTTATGTAGCATAGAGATGATGTAAATAAGTATATATGTAATAGATCATATGTTTCTGCTATTTATATGTTTGCAAGTTTACATAGGAATATTTGTCCATTTTTATGTATAGAAATATAGTACATTTGTAAACATAGAGACAACATAGGGCAATGTATCACTAGATACATATACACAGGGTACCAAATAAATGTATACACATTTGAAGAAAAATCAGTACATTGGATACTTTTTTTTTTTTTTATGAAGGCTATAACCCAACTATAGCACAATAATATGGGGAAAGGGGCAAGGGAGGGGAGGAAGAGGGTAGGGTTGGGGTGGAGGGAGGGTAATTGGTAGGGCCACACCTACAGT
>CAUYON010004614.1:0-10511 GCA_963573935.1 Arctocebus calabarensis | reverse complement strand
TACCCTGAGACTAAAGGCCTAAAGGAGGAGATGGGGAAAGATTGGGAGAGAAACGGAAAGAGCTTCTCTCTCCCCACTAGAATTTTCTCCCTCTAACAGGTGCCTTAATGTTTTCTGTATTCTTTTCTTTCTTTTCTGTGAATAAATTCTGTCTTACAAAAAAAAAAAAAAAAGAAAATAAGAAAAAGAAACAGTAGGTGCATCTTCATGCTTGTTTACACTTTGTCTTTTTTTCACAGTGTTTTACGAGCATCACCTGCTTGTTGACTTGTGAGTATAGTTTTTGCCAAATGAGCTGGTCAATATGGGAACCACAATTTAGAAGAACTGAAGTTATTATTTAGAAAGTCTCAGCAAACTAGCACGCTAAAGAAAAAAACTGTTGGAAAGTAGACTTTCACAAGATTGGGAATTTTTTTCTAATAGCTTTTCAAAGTCCTTAGTACCCCAACCCTCTTCTTTTCTTAGACCCAAATTTTACAATCAACCCTCGGCTGGCAGTGTAGTTTATCACCACTGAACTCTGCCACCCGGCTTAATTTCCCACTCAGTTTGGCTTGGTAATAATATCTGCCTAAAGAGATCCCATCTCCAAAATTTCTAGTCATCTTGCATTGCAGGATGGATGAAGCGAATTGTATTTTAAAGATGCTAAATATTACAGTGGCATAAAAAGGTTCATTATGCCTTAGTCAGGAATATTAAACATCTACGACCTGAGAGAAAAAGAAGGCAGAGATTAAGTTTGACGTTTGAGTGAAAACTAGGGGATAAAAACCATGAAGGCATTAACAGAAGAAGCTTCTGTGCTTTTCAGTATCATTGACCTCTTCAAGCCCACTGCTTCTCTTTGCTGCTCTTCCTGATACTAGTCTCCTGAGAGGCAAAAGGATAATTTAGGAGAATGGATGAAAATTCATTTAATTTCTTTGGCCAAGGAGGGTTGTTGCTCCACCCCATTACCTGGGGGATGGTAACTCTGCACACTCATTTCCAAACCAGTGAGCCACTCAAACTCCAGGGCTCATACTTCTGGCGCTTGAGATTACAAAGACAGTAGGGTCTGGGGGACCAGTGTGACTTTCCGCCTCCACTTGCCAGGGTGTGTGTCACAGATCATGTTGGGGAGAGTTTAGGACCCAACAGTTGTTGAAAGGCAGACAGAGCTGGTGTCAACCCTCATCCCCCACTTCCTAGCTGCCTCTGTGACGTGTGCAAGTTGCTCAACTGCTTCGAGCCTTATTTCTTCAGCTTCAAGGGGGGAGAATCAATACCCAGAGATCAAACGAGATACGTAAATGAAGCGTCCTGTGTCATCCTTGACATAGTGGCACAAAGGCAACAGTCAGATCTTTCCCCCTTTGCTCTCTAAATTCCCAAGAAAAAGTCCATTTTTTAATGAGGATCTTCATTCACTTACTTGCTGTTTCCTCTACATGGTGTTGGCTATGGGCCACATACAAGGCTGAGGATTCAAAGGTCATTAAAATGCACGATTCAAGGTAAATTGGCCAGAGAATAGATGGATAGGGCTAAGTTTGTAACTCTGATCTGAAGATGAGTTGGTTGATTTTCTATATTCTTGGCTTAAACAATTGTGTCAATAATTGGTGTTTGAAGAGCACTTGGTATATCCTAAGCACTTTACTAAGTATTATTTTATTTTATTTTATTTATTTTTGAGACAGAGTCTCATTATGTCGCCCTCAGTAGAGTGCCCTGGCATCACAGCTCATAGCAACCTTAAACTCTTAGGCCTAAGCAATTCTCTAGCCTCAGCCCTCCAAGTAACTGGGACTATAGGTACAACACCCGGCTATTTGTTGTTTTTGTTATTGTTTTTTAGCAGGTATGGGTCAGGTTTGAACCCACCAGCCCTGGGGCATGTGGCCAGCACTCTAACCACTGAGCATGGGCGCTCAGCCTACTAAGTATTTTAAATGTGATTTTTATTTTCATTTTTCAAATACTATTTTCTGATTGTATTACAGAGATTGATCAAGTTTATAGAAGACTAAAAATGCAGATAGGAATTTAAAATGTGTCTTTCAAGAACCATGTCTAAAGATAATTATTGTTAGCATTTGGGTACATAACGCTGTAGAACTTACTGAGACTTTCTATCTGTGAGTACATATGTTTAAACTGTATAATAATTCATATGTGTGTGTGAGAGAGAGAGAAAGAGAGAGATATGACGATAGTCCCTTCCGACCCATGGTTTCGCTTTCTGTCATTATAGTCACCTGTGGCAAACCAAGTCTCGAAATATTAAATGAAAAATATCAGCAATAAATAATTCATCAGTTTTCATGCGTGCACCACTGTGAGCAGTGAGATGAAATCTCCCACTGTATCATTCCGGCCCGTCTGGAAGTGAACCATCATCCCTTTGTCCAGTGTGTCTATCGAATACACCACCTGCCATTAGTCACCTAGCAGCTGTCTCAGTTATTAGATGGACAGCTCACAGGAAGATGGGAGTATAGTACAATAAGGTACTTTGAGAGAGGGGCTATATGCATGTACATTTTATTACTGCATATTATAATTATTCTATTTTATTATTAATTACTGTTGTTATTCTTTCACTGTATCCAATGTATAAATAAACTTTATTATAGGTATGTATTATAGGCAAAATCACAGTCTAATATGTACAGTGTTTGATACAATCTACAGTTTTATAATCTACCACAGGTCTTAGACCATATTCCCTGTGGATAAGAGGGGATTACTGTATATGTTAGAAAATGTGGGATTTTGAAAACAGAAATGGATTCCATATTACTTATTTAGAGCATACTTTTTCTGTCAATCTATTTTTTTATGTTCTACATTTTCAATTAATTGTTTCTAATCCTTATGCTATAATCAATTCTGAAACAGTTTTATAGATACATCCTTGTGTACTTAGCCAGTAATTCCCTTAGGATCAATTCTTCGAACTAGAATTAATTCCTGAGCCAGTGCTTTTAATAAGGTGTTTTTATGTCTAGAGCCAAGTTTGTCTAGAGCACACGGAACATTGTGCTTACAGACCTACCATAAGCACAGGGCTTTGTGTGCTAACTTACAGACCTCCCAGCAGCACAGGGCTTTGTGTGCTAACTTACAGACCTACCATAAGCACAGGGCTTTGTGTGCTAACTTACAGACCTACCAGCAGCACAGGGCTTTGTGTGCTAACTTACAGATCTACCATAAGCACAGGGCTTTGTGTGCTAACTTACAGACCTACCAGCAACACAGGGCTTTGTGTGCTAACTTACAGACCTCCCAGCAGCACAGGGCTTTGTGTGCTAACTTACAGACAGGGCAGTGCCTATTTCTCTTTAGTGTCATTTTTCTTTTTCATTCTTTTTCATCCTTTCCAATTTAATAGCTGAAGATTTAGTTTTCATCTCTTTTTAGGTCAATTATTTATTAGCTGTTTTTGTAGAACTTAGCCAATTCTTAATTTAATAAAGTTTGAAATACTTTTTCCAGTTTTACAATAAGAAAATTGATGTCAGAGTTGTTAACATGAATTAACTCAGGCTTGTATCACCAGCCTGTGTCAGGACTGAATTTGAATTCAAATCCATCTCCTGGGAAAACTTGTACTTCCTACAACTTACCTTCACCCACCTGCTCAGGTGGGCAGCTCCCAAATCCATCCGGGGTACCAAAGTGATTTGAATGAAATTCTGACTTTTCTTTTTTTGGTTTTTTTGGGGGGACTTTCTTTTTTAATCTCTGTGGATCTTCTAGGACTGTAGTCTTTCTCAAGTAACAGAAACCCAAGGACAATGACTGAAAAGTTTCCTTCCAAAGACTTCACCAAGAAGTCTGAAGCCAGCAGTTTCTGCATTGATTCAATTTAAGGATGTCAGGGTCAGTGCCTCTGCAATCCTTTTGCTCTTCCCCACTCAGGACTGAAAAATGGCTGTTGCAACTCCAGCCATCACAACTGCATTCCAGGCAGAAAGAACGAGGGGTAGTAAAGGTCCCAGTCATGTATATCCCTCTTTATTAAGAAATCAAAATAATTCTCAGGGCCAGCCCAGAAGAATTCTGCCTTAGGCTTAATGGCCGGAATGGGTTACATGCCTGTGTTTCTCTAGGAAGGAGGCTGGGGAAGTAGAGAGCACAAGTATCACGTTTGGCTGGCACCAATCTTGCCCTGTTGCTTGGATGACATATTGCTACTCCAAACAAAACTGGGTTCTTTTTCAAGCACGGAGGCAGCGGATATGGGATAATCAGCAAAGAGCAGCTTGTTTTCTGTTGACAGCCCTCTCAGCGGCTTGGGCTGAAGCTTCGCTGCTCCCATGGGTTGGTTAGTTGCCCTGTGTGTTTGCCTTCCACTGTCAAAATTCTCCCATGTGCTGCCACCGCCTTTCTCACCTTTCTTGTCTTTGTGGGTTTACATTTAATCAATTCCCTTATTGTCATTCTTGCAGCGTTCTGAGAGGTGGCTGTTTTTGCAGGCAGTCCAGACTATAATTTTGACCCGCTCTGGGCTGTCAGGGCACTTCTTTTGAGCCCTATTTTTAACAACATATTTTTCCAGAGACTACTTTACACATCCCCTGAAGGCAGGAAGTCTTTCCTTCCAGAGCTCCACCACGTGCTTCGCTCACCAGCGGTGCAGAGAACGGATTTGCTGAATTGCTCCACTCTGGGAACCGAATCTTACGTCTTATTCAGGTCTTCCATGTGACAGCTACAGCGGGTTTTCTTTTCTTCTCATTTCTGGCCTCTGTAGGACTGTTGAATGGTGAGTCATATTTTTCCTGAGAAAGCAAGCAGCGTCAATGAAGCCCCTGGGGGCAGACTTTCAGAGTCCAGAGCCAGGCCGAGGTGCATTTTTAGTTGGAGGCTTCTGAGGTGGCACATCGGAGAGGCAGCTGGAGGTGGGAGGCGGTGGAGGCGGTGAGCAAGAGCATCGCCAGAGGCTGGCGGGGCTGCGTCAGCCCTCACAGGAGGGACACAAACTCCAGAACTTCAGAGACACCCCTACATGGGGTCTGAGCTGCCGGAGAGCAAGGCAGTTTGTCTGCTGCCTGGAGGCAGAGGAGGCTGGAGAGGCACAAACGGGTGCTCTTCTGGCTTCCCAAGGGGACGGCCCCACCCAGACTCATGTGTTTGTGACTCCAGAATCTTGACTTTAAAATCCACGTATCATCCATCCAACCTCAGCTCCCAGATATTAGAGTATGTTCACTGAGACTTAATGAATCCAACAACAGGATCTGTTGGAAGAATGACAACGTCACTCTGCAGGGAGGTGTGTCCACACTATACTTGACACGTCAGGACTCCAAGGTGGGATCTGGGGCATGTCCACACCTTCCTCACTGAGAACTCTTACCTAATAATGTAGCTGAGGACGCTCATTCTCTTTAAAACTGTTCTACTGCGGTATAGTTGACAGATAATAAAGTCACCACATGCAGCAGTTAAGCTTTATCACACTTCTGTACAGGCCCCCAACACCACTCCAATCAACATGGTGTGCAAATCATCATCTTCTGAAGTGGTTCCAGACCCCGTTGCAACTGTCACTGCGTGTTAGTTTGTATTTTTATTACTTCATGTAAGTGGAACCTTAATGTATGCAAGAGGTTTTTCTGTCTAGACACTTTCATTTATTAGAATTCTTTTGAGATCCACTCATATTTTAGCATCTATCAATAGTTTATTCTTTTTTTTTTCTTTTTGCTTAGTAGTATTCTATGATATGGCTCCATTAGAAATTGTTTAGCTATGTACCTGTCAGTGAATATTTAGGTTGCTCCCTGTGTCCTCCCTCCCTCTCTCTGTCTCTCTTTCTCTCTCTCTCTACCGTTTATTTATCACAAATAAAGCTGAACTAAACACTGGCGAAATTGGTGTGGACTCAGCTCTTTTTTGCATCCCCCATGCTATTCTCCCATAACAGTGGTGGAGACTGTTACTGAGGCTCAGTCTTCTCTTATGCCTCTGTCCACCTGTCAGAATTTACATGCTGAATCTTGGTTAATGACATGTTCTGGAAACTTCTGCATCCCTCTGGTGAAATCTGAAAAATGCTGGCAGGAGTTGAGGGATGTGCAGCTCTGGGTCCAGGACATGCACCTGAGCTTGAACCTATGCACTGTGTCCCATCTCTGGACAGTCTGTAGCAAACACTCTTGGGCCTGGCCCTGTGCACTGTGCCCCATCTCTACTCAGTCTCCAGCACACGCTCCTGGGCCCTGGGCTTGTGTTCTGTGCCTCATCTTTGCTTAGTCTGGGAGTGGCAATTTATTAGTTTGCTGCATCATTTCAGGGAGGCATTTTTCATTGGTAAAAAAAAAGTCATTTCCTGCTGGAAGTCCACACCAAAAAATGTTCCCCTCTGGGTAGTGACAGATGCCAAGACACTTTCTGTGTAACAATAATTGAAATAATTGATTGGGACTGGCTTAGGGCCTTAGCATGATCTCGGGATTGACAATCATGTAGGCTGCACCATAATATTATATCAAACCTGTCATGCTTCCTCTTCTGAACCACAAGATAGGCTCAGGTCAAGTTGATGAGCACTGGTTTGGGGAAAAAAATCACAGTGCAGGTGCCCCTGTTATTGTCTTTTCTGACTTTGCAATTCCTATTTTTGCAAGGAACTAAGAGAATTTTTGCCCTTAGAATGTCATGTTGGCTTCACAGCAGCATTATTATTTTTATTACATGTGTGTTCTAATATCTCTCTCTCCCTGCAAACTTGTGCAATGTACAAGCCAGGGCTGCGTCTCCTTCATGATACTTCTGACTCCAGGAGTTATAACAGTGCTTCACTCTGCTAATACTTGTCGAAGTCATGAAGAATGAAGAAGCCAGCGTCTGGCGTTCATGTTCCAGCTATGAGCCTGGATTAGTCTGCTTGGGCCTCCCTGTCGTCTGTGAAGGCTGCTATAATAAAACATAATAAAACACCATGAACTACATATCTTATGAGTTTGGGAAATGTATGACGAAGGTGCTGGTGGTCATGGTGACTGGTGAGGGCCCGTGTCCTGGTTCATTGACAGGGCCTCCGTGCAGTGTCCTCACGCTGTAGAAGGGGCGGGGAAGCTCTCTGGGGCCTCCTTTATAAGGACACTAACCCTACTCACAGGGTCCCCCATGGCCTAATCACCCCCAAAGGACCCACCTCCAGATCTTATCACTTTGGGAGGTAGGATTTCAACACACGAATGTTGGCGGAGCACAAATATTCATACCACAGACCCCATAAAACATGATCACAGGCTGCATGTCTTAAACAATGGGAACTTATTTTCTGTTTTCTGGAGGCTGGAAGTCCAAGATCAAAGTGCCAGCAAATTCAGTTTTCTTCGCAGCTTGTAGACAGACCCTGCTGTTTGTGTCCTCACGTGGCCTTGACTCTGCGCGTGTGAGGAGAGAGGGAGATTTCTGAAGCTTTTCTTCTTTCAAGGACACCATTCCTGTTGCAATATGGCTCCATCCTATGATCTCATTTACTCTATATTACCTCTGAAAATACCTATTCTGAAATAGTCATATTAATTGTTAGGGCTTTGGTATATGAATTTTGGGGGAACACAATTCTTAATGGTGATGTGACCTTGGAAATCTTAATTAACTTCTATAAATTTTGGCTTCCTTGTCTATGAATTATGAGAGAAAATGGATGCAGAGACATTTTCTTTTCAAACCAAAAACACCAATCTATACAAGTTACAAACTGATTAGTCAGATCGTATATTTGTGAGGTATCAACTTTAGTATCTTAGGTGACCAGCAATCAATAAAACTCTCTAAAGGGCTTTCATAGTTACTTTTATAATGTACCCATGATTTCTTCTTTGACTCATTGCCAATTTAGGAGTCTGTTTTTACCTGTCCACATGTTACTTAATTCTGCAAATTTTTTTCTATTAATGCTATTATGGTCTGAAAATATACTTGGTATTATTTTAATCTTGTTAAAATTACCAAGTTTTGTTTTATGACCTAACATGTTGTGTACCTGGAGAAAGTTGCATGTGTCCTTGAGAAGAGTGCCTATTCTGCTGTCGAGTGGAACGTCCCGTAGACACCTGTTAGGTCTAGTTGGTGTACAGTGTTGCTCATGTCTTCTGTATCCTTGTTGATCTTCTGCCTAGTTCTGTTCACTATTGAAAATGAATTTAAAAGAACAAGTGATCCCATCTCAGGGTGGGAAAAGGACTTGAAGAGAAACTTCTTTAAAGAAGACAGGTGCACAGCCTACAGACACATGAAAAAATGCTCACCATCCTTAATGATCAGAGAAATCCAAATAAAAACTACTTTGAGATATCACCTAACTCCAGTAAGATTAGCCCACATGACAAAATCCCAAAACAGAGATGTTGGTGTGGATGTGGAGAAAAGGGAACACTTCTACACTACTGGTGGGAATGCACACTAATACGTTCCTTTTGGAAGGAAGTTTGGAGAATACTTGGAGATCTAAAAATTGACCTGCCATTTGATCCTATAATTCCTTTATTAGGTATATACCCAGAAGACCAAAAATCGCATTATAACAAAGACATCTGTACCAGAATGTTTATTGCAGCCCAATTCATAATTGCTAATCATGGAAGAAGCCCAGGTGCCCATCACTCCACAAATGGATTAATAAATTGTGGTACATGTATACCATGGAATACTATGCAGCCTTAAAGAAGGATGGAGACTTTACCTCTTTCGTGTTTACATGGATGGAGCTGGAACATATTCTTCTTAGCAAAGTATCTCAAGAATGGAAGAAAAAGTATCCAATGTACTCAGTCCTACTATGAAGCTAATATATAGCTTTCATATGAAGGCTATAATCCAATTATAGTTCAAGAATATGGGGAAAGGGGCAAGGGAGGGGCGAGGTTGGGGTGGAGGGAGGATAATTGGTAGGGCCACACCTACCGTGCATCTTAGAAGGGTACAGGCGAAATTTACTAAATGCAGAATACAAGTGTCTTCATACAATAACTAAGAAAATGCCATGAAGGCTATGTTAATCGGTTTGATGAAAATAGTTTAGATTGTATATGAAACCAGCACATTGTACCCCTTGATTGCACTAATGTACACAGCTATGATTTAAATAATAATAATAATAAAAAGAAAAAAAAGTAATTCTCTTGCTTTAGTCTCCCACATAGCTGAGAATACAGGCACCCACCACAAAACTTGGCTATATTTTTGTTGCAATTGTCTAGCTGGCCCAGGCTGGGTTTGAACCCGCCACCCTTGGTGCATGTGGCTGGCACTGTAACCACTGTGCTATGGGGGCTGAACCTCAGGTGTCTATTTCTTGACTCAATTCTACTAGTGTTTACTTCAGATATTTTGCCACTCTGCACATACGTTGTCATTGTTATATCTTCTTGATAGAGTGACTCTTTTGTTGCTATAAAATGTACTTCTTTGTCTCAGAGTCTATTTGTGTGACATTAGTACATTGTATAGCCACTCTAGCTCTGTTTTGATTGCTGTTTGCTTGGTGTATATCTTCTTCCACTTTTTTACTTTCAGTCTATTTGTGTCTTTGAATCTAGAATGTGTCTGCTATAGCAAGCATATAGTTAGATCATGTTTTAAAATCCATTCTGCCAATTTCAGGCTTTTGGAAGGTTTAATCTATTTAGATTTAAGGTAATTACTGATAAGGTAGGATTCATGATTGCTACTTTACTGTTTTCTGTCTCTTATTTTCATTCCTTTCTTTCTCCATTATTGTTTTCTTTTGTATTAAATAGATATGTTCTAATGTACCATTTTAATTATGTTGTTCCTTATTACACTATATTTTTTGAGTTTTTAAAAAGTTATTACTCTGTGGATTACAGTTAATAAGTTAAGATAATTCAGTTCAAAGTAACACTGAGTTTCAATAATATAAAAAAATCATTCCCATTTGTGTTAATATTATCATAAAATACATCTTTATGCATTATAAACTATTTGACATAATTGTATATAATAATTATTGCTTTTGCACTTGTATATTAAATCAGATATGATAAAAGGGATTTCTAACTAAAATATATTTATACTGGGTGCAGTGGCTGAGGCCTGTAATCCTAGCACTTTGGGAGGCTGAGGTGGGTGGATTACCTGAGCTCAGGAGTTCAAGACCAGCCTGAGCAAATGTGAGACCCTGTCTTTAAAAATTAGCCAGGTTTTGTGGCAGGTGCCTGTAGTCCCAGCTACTTGGGAGGCTGAGGCAATAAGATTGCTTGAGCCTAAGAGTCTGAGGTTGCGGAGAGCTATGAATCCATGGCACTCTATTGAGGGCAACAAAGTGAGATTCTCTCTCAAAAAAACCCCCAAAACATTTATATTGTGTTTTATACGTACCTATGTAGATACTTTTTTTTTTTTAATAATTTTATTGAATCATAATTATGTACATTGGTGCAATCACAGGGCACGATTCATATACATTCAGAAATATTTTGATCATACTGTTACAGATATCCTTCATGGCATTTCCTTGATCACTACATAAAGAC
>CAUYON010004610.1:0-81179 GCA_963573935.1 Arctocebus calabarensis | reverse complement strand
CATCTTAGCAGGGTACTGGGGAAACTTATTAAATGTAGAGTATCAATGTCTTTATATAGTGATCAAGAAAATGCCATGAAGGCTATCTGTAAAAGTACGATGAAAACATTTCTGAATGTATATGAATCATGCCCTATGATTGCATCAATGTACAGAATTATGATTCAATAAAATTATAAAAAAAAAAAAAAGCTGCAGCTCACCCTACAAGATCATCTGTCTACCACGACAGCCAGGGGTCAGCAGACACAGACTAAATTCCCAGTGCTGCTACTTGGAGCAGGAGTCATGTGACCTTGGGGAAATTATTTAACACCTTTGAACCACTGTTGGCTCATCCCTAAAATGACAATGAAATCAATTACTTTGCAGCAGAGTTGTGACAGCTAAATGAGCTAAAGCACCTGGCAGAGCCTGGCACTTAGCAAGCAGTAAACACAGATAGCTTTAAAAAGGAATCCATTTCTCACTCAGGCCCTCAATAAGCAGATCTTTGGGCCACTATCAATTTTTTATCCTCCTTGAAAGGACAAAACACAGACCTCACTTAAACACAACAAAAAGCACAAATTCTTGCTGCCCAAAGTTCATCTCTACTAAACAATACTGCATGTAAGATAATTCTGCCAACAGCTGCTAAGTGAGGTAATAATATGAGGGGGACTCTTTGGAATTCACTTCTGATGCCAACATTCTCCCTGGCGTCTTCAAATCATCAAGAAAACCGTTACTAGACAAATAGCTATTTATTAACAAATAATACTGGCTCCACGCCTGTGGCTCAACAGACTAAGGTGCCAGCCACGTACACATGAGCTGGTGGGTTCGAATCCAGCCCAGTCTGCCAAACAACCATGACGGCTGCAACCAAAAAAATGGCCGGGCGTTGTGGCGAGCACCTGTAGTCCCTGAAGCAATAAGATATCAAAGCTGGGCTCGGCGCCTGTGGCTCAACGGGCTAAGGCGTCAGCCACATACACCTGAGCTGGCGGGTTCGAATCCAGCCCCCAGGCCCGCCAAACAACAATGACAGCTGCAACCAAAAAATGGCCAGGTGATGTGGCAGGCACCTGTAGTCCCAGCTACTTGGGAGGCAGAGGCAAGAGACTCGCTTGAGCCCAGGAATTGGAGGTTGCTGTGAGCTGTGATGCCACAGCACTCTACCCAGGGTGACAGCTTGAGGCTCTGTCTCAAAAAAAAAAAAAACCAAAAACTTGTGGGTGGTTCACACGTGTGATTCTAGCACCCCAGGCCCATGCACACCGCTCCCTCCTCTTCCCATTTTCTCTGAGGGGGAGGAACACCTCCTCTGAGCAGCCTCACATGTCCACCCTGACTTATACCGTGTGTCCTACGAGTTAGTGCACCCTGTTTTTCTGTCTGTCTGCCCCAGGAGTTCCTGGCTATGGTTTCTTTACCTTGTTTTGCCTGGTGCCTGGCACCTGGGGGTAGGGAGGGGCTCAGGTCTGTATTCGGAGAATGAGTGAGTGAATGAATGAATTTGGACCAACACCTTGAAGACTCAGGGCCCAAAGAGCCTAGTGTGGTGGGGTGGCCCAGACAGCTGCCACCTGTTGGGACATGGAAGTGCGCCCAACTCTTCCCCGCATTCCGGGTGGGGACAGAGGGAAGAGGGAGGCAGAGGGCTGGCTCTGGGCTCCCCACTCCCTCCTGCAGGATGGAGGGCAGTCTCGTTCTGCGGGTGAATAGAAACATAAAACAAACAGCACGCTCTTAGCTGCAAAGCTATAAATAGGAAGCTCGGAATCCTCTCCCCAGGCTCCCCTAGCTGCTGGACCACACAGGTGTGGCTGTTGGGATGCAGCCCCTTGCCCCCTCCACCCACAGCCTGCACGGGGAGCAGGGGGGGCGTTCTGGACTCCTGCCAGCAACAGTTCATACCTTCCCTCTGGCCTCCCCCACTCCTGTCCCTTTTCACGGCTCGTTTCATTTACGACCCCCAAATGAACTGCCCCACCGAAGGGCCCTCCCTACTTATGTGGCCAAGCTCGGGTGTTTGGTGCGGCTGGGTTGGCTGTTCACAGGGGTGCAATCCGGGGCAGGGAGGGGTCTGGCTGAGGGGTGCAGCAGGTCTGGGTCTGTAACCAGCCCTCATGGTTTCCCTGTTGGCATGTGTCATCGTCCCTGGCCTGTAGAACCCTGCAGTGACCATTTCCCAGGCCACAGACCTGCCGTGGCCGAGCTGTCTCCTGAGGTCCTGCCAACGTCACTCCCCAGGAAGCACCAAGCACAGCCCAGGGGCCACTCTGGGAGTCCACCTCTCTGAGTCCATCGCAAGGCCAGCTGCAGGCTGAGGGTGCTGGGGAAACTGAAGGCACTGCAGGGATCCCAGGGCCTCTGAAAAGGAATTTGGGAGTCTGAGGATTCCAGACTCTGGGACCAAATGGCCTCCTCACCCTGAACTGGCTGCTTCACGTCTCCAGCTCCTGCTGGTGGCTCAGGGGATGTGAGCAGGGTGGGGCCAGGCTCCAGGAGTTGGGGGTGGCAGGACTATGACATCAACCTTTCCTTCACGCCAGGTCCCTGTGCTGCTACTCAGGCCCAGCGCACAGTAGGTGCTCATTCAATGTGAATAAAATGGAGTCTCACAGAGGGGCAGCCACATAGTTCAGGGAGGAAACCCTTTCTCCACATCAAGACCCTTCCTGGGCTCTTTTGGGGATAGGTGTCCTGGGTTTAGAAAGTTCTTTCTAATACCTAACCCAAATTCTGACTCTAACTGAGGCCGCCCTTCTCCAAAGCAGGCATGTCTGCTCTGCCTCCACCTGCTGCCCGGGTGTGCCCACCCTGCTGCCACCTGCAGGCCATCGAGGCTACTGCAATGCTCCTGCAGCCCTGGGGCCTCAGCCAGCCTGGGACTTCTCTGGGCCTTGGTTTCCAAGTATGCGGGTCAGTGCCCGCTGGGGTGCAGGTGATGGTGATTGGAGTCAGGGGCTGTTAGTCACATACTCTCCCATCTGCTGTGGCACCAAAGCATAGCTTCTGGGGAGAGACTATTACTCCCTTCAAAATGACCCCAAATAAACACAAACAGAAGCAGTGTTGGCCATGTAGACTCGAGTCCGGACTAGCCCTGCTTTTCCCCGGTAGATGCCACCCAGAACAGACCCACAGGGAAATTCTGTGGTCAGTACCACTGAGAGAGGAACCCGCTGTTCCCTGGGGCAGAGGGTACATGGGAACTTCCTGTTGGGTGCTGGGTTTTAGGCAGAATAACCCAACTGAACAGGGAAACGTTGGATTAGTTTTAGAAGTAAGTGGCATCACTCAAAACTAAGGTCTGTTTTATGAAAATTCCCCTCCATGAGTCCCACCTGGCCAGGCACTGGGCTGGGTGTTGGGGCCCTAAGTGGGCCAGGCTGCCTTGCCAGCAGGCTGGGGAGGGGGCTGTGAAGCCAGGTCCCCACACCATTGGTGCCACAGCCCCCCTCATCAGGCTGTGGTCTCAGCTCAGCCATGAGCAACTCCAGTGAGGCACAGAACCCCTCGGCACCCCCTCTTTGCACTTTAGTCACATTTATCTGCACAATGGGGCCACTGATGTAGCACCTTGCTCTCAGCCGCACGTGTTACTAACTTGCCAGTTCTCAGAAGGGGGGCTTGGCCTTCCCTCTGCCTCTGCCCCCACTCCAAATCTGAGTCGGGGGAACTACCTGGCGTAGGTGCACAGCTGCTCATTGGCCATGTTTGTACCAGGGTGGTCACTGTGACTGTTTCCCATGGAGATGCACACAAGGAGGCCAAGGTGCCAGTGTCTCCAAAGCTGCGGTTTAGGCCCGTCCCAGCGGTGGGAGGTCTCCATCCTGCCCACCTGCCCTCCCCTGCCGACCCCCACACACACAGCCCTAGAAGCCTGGCATTGGGATTTTTCGACACGTCTCAGTTATATTATTGTAACAAATCAGTCAAAATTCCATTTTACAGTTAAATAGTACAGAAGATAGACAAGTTTACTGTACAAGCCAGTTGTGCATTAAAGACAAACACACCAAGCAAATGATAGTGCAAAGCAGTTTCCACCCCTCTCCACCCTCTTCCCAGCTCGGGACGGCTTCCTGGAAGATGGAGTGTGGCAGATAGCAACACCCAACATAACAACAGTCACGTAGGCTCTGCAGCCACCACTGGGCTTACAGTAACACTGGTTCAAAACCCCTTTGTTTCCTCGTGCTTTTGACGTCAAGTGTGTTTGCTCAATACAACTTTAAAGCAGCCATGTAAATAAGGACCCACTTTTACCAGGCCAGGCCGTCTGCACCCACTATGGCCCTTAGAAACAGACTCCCTGTGGCTGCCATCTCTTTTGGTCAGAGGGTGGGGAGGAGGGAGAGGGAAGTCAATTTCTTTCCTGTCCCTGCTCCCACCAGGGCTTGGGTCTCAGGAAGGGATAGTCATCTGGGGACCACAAAGTGCTGGGCACTGGGAACCCAAAGGTGCCTCCGTGCTGGCCTGGGGCCAGGCTAGAACCCGAGAATAGGAGTAAAGAAAGGACCCAGTCAATGGAGTCACAGCTGCTTCCTGAGATGGGGCGGACAGGGGCCCTGCGTGTGGGGAGGCAGCAGGACACCGCCAGCAGCTATTTTGGAGAGATGGAGACTGCTTTTTCCAGTGAAGGCAGGATAAAACTACAGCAGGAAGGCTCTGAAGAGGATCACCAGAAGGGATTCCTACCCTGCCAAAGTGTGTAGCCAGCCTGTGGATCAGGCTGTTACTACAGGTTGGGTCTGGCACGGCAGCCCATGTGCTTGGACAGAGACAACCTCTCAGGAGCATGTTTTGTAGAGATTTCCACATCCACAGATGTGGCAGAAACAATTACAAGAAAACCACATGCCCTCTTGCCCTTGTAAGAGTTTTCTTGTCATTTTCCAAAGCGCTAATCCTTTCTAGAACTAAAGAACTCTTGACGTGAGAATTGATGCAGCCTGAGCCCTTGGGCAAGGCCTGCTCTCTCATTCGCAAAATTTAGGAGTGCTGCTTCCCTTTGGAGCACAGGGGACTGAGCTGAGGCTGGTGAGCCCCTCAGAGCCCCCCTGTTCTGCTGTCACGAAGCCAGCTCTCTCCGCCTCCCACCCCCACCACCAGAAGGCCCACAGATCCTCTAGGACAAACGTCCAGGAGCCACAGGTGAGAGCCCAGCATCTCACTCACATTTCCCAGGGCCACCTGCCATGGAGGCTGGTGGGATGCTGCCTCTTGAAAATATAACCTTTTGGGGAAGTGCTGAGATCCTGACCGCCCCACACCCTTGGAAGGTGGTATCGGGGAGCAGGCTGTTGACAATCATGGGGTTTACCTGTAAGAGACTTCGTGTTTGAAGATGTTTTCATTGAAGTTCCCCCCCCCCACTAAAATCGGTTTTAAAAACTGGCTTTGTTCAAGGCTGTTTGCTTTTAGAGCACAAAAACCAGTAGCATGTCCAGAATTAGATGATTTGCCTGAATCTTCCCTGGAGGCCTATGGGGTACAGGGACAGCTCAGCTGCAGGGTGGGACAGCAATACTGACATTTCACTCAATGAATGACCCCTCACCTCAATGCCTTCTCCTAGGGCCTATCTGGCCACTGTGTTTTCTCCAAAAATAGATATTAATAAGACCAGTTTAAGGAAAAGGGGGACTCCCAGGCCCCCACAAGGACAGAAGGCGAATGCCTTGGGCTGGTAAAGTGCATGGAGGGGCTGGTCTGCAGGCCCCTTCCCTGGTTCTAGGGACTGGCTGCTGTACCCTAATCAATCTGCTCTGGGGCCTGGGACCCACAGCAGCTGGGACAAGGCCAGCTGTTGAGAACTGTGGGGAAGCAGGGCCCAGGCTTAGGTGTATTCTGCTCCCATCTCTGCCAGCTGTGTCCTGGATCCTGTCCCCTCTATCCAACGAGGGGAACCCTTCTAGAGCAGGGGAGTTTCCAGTTCTGACTTAACGGTGTAAATGTAGGAGGAGGGCTGGGCCCATGGGGGCTCTGAGGAAGAAGTGGGGGGGGTGGGCGATCCTCCCAGGGCCCTGTGGCTTATCCTGGGGGCAAATGGTGCCTCTCTCTGGAAGCGATGGCCCCCTGACAGCACTGGGTCTAGTTGGAGACAGCGAGATCATTCTGGGGAGGTGGCAGGGGAGCTAATTTCCCATAGGAGTGTGGACCGAGACGACTTAGGGTCAGGGCTGGGGGCAGTGTCCTGGGGGAGGTCCCTGCCCTTCTGTACAGAGATGAGGATAGACAGATGCACTTGAGCCACACACCAGCTCTGGACCTTGGACCATGATTGCCCTGGAGGGCAGGTCCCATTCCTGCCCAGAGTCTTGGAGCTGGGCCAGTCACTCCTCTGGAAGGCTGCTGGGGATCCCCACCTCCAGCGGGGGGAGTCCCTGGGTGGTCAGTAGGGCCGCCACACGGCCTCGTCCATGCGGCCTGGCGTGCTCAGGGCTGTGGGCGAGTTGCTGTGGCTGCCGTCAGCCTCCACGCCGTCACTCTGGCCACCTAGCGTGGGGTTCATGAGGTTGCCTGCCGCGACAGAGGCGGCATTGCTGGAGCAGGAGGCCAGCATGCGGGTGGGTGAGCGGTCACCGCCACTGCTGCTGCTGCCGGCCACCATGGAGAACTGGTAGGAGCCGGAAGATGCACCGTAGTAAAGGTGGTAGGGAGACGGGTTGGCCTGGAAGGGCCCCGCCTGGTTCTGCGAAGCCCCAGGATAGGGCGGCGGGAGGTAGGTGTGATGGAAGCGGCTGGTGGCCGGCATGCCCGCCACACTGAGGCTGCTGATGCTTGTGCCCGAGGGTGTGGCGCTGTAGGGGAAGGCTGCAGACATGGCCCCCGGGTAGTGCATCCTGGGGTCAGGAAAGCGGCTCTCGGTGAGGGCGGGCGGCAGCGCTGAGAAGGAGCGGTCAAACTGACGGGGGTCGGAGAATGGGTTCAGGTCCAAAGTGCCTGCAGGACAGCAAAAAGGAGGGTCACTGGCAGCCCAGAAGTGACCTTCCTGAAGGCAGACCGGGACTGGGTTCACAGGGCCCATTTGGGGGGTTCCTGGCTATAGATCTGGCTCTGCCCTTCCTGTCCTGTCATGCTCTGAACCCAGCTCACCTGGGAGCCTCCTGATTCCTGACAGCAGAGGAGGAGGAGGAGGGTTGCTTTCTTCCCTTTAAATCCTCTTTCCTAGCCTGGAGGTGGAGAGGCCAAAGGCAAAGGGGGGGCTGGGGACCAAGCTGGTATGTCCACTGTGAATAGCTATCAAGAACAAAGGTGTGAAAAGGGTCTCCAATGGCCCTGTGAGACTAAGAACTGACCCCGGTTTTTAAAAGATAAGGAAACTGAGGCAGAAGAAAGCAAGACTGATTCTCCAGTTGCCCAGAAAGGACTGAACTCATCATGAGGCCTCTCTGCTGGGACCACATGTGTGTGCAGGTGAAAATGTATGTGCATGCTCCTGCCCAGGTACAGCTCGGGGAGGGCGCAGGGGCTCATTCTGGGTACCCTGGGAGCGGGTGCTTGGTTCATTGTGGCTCTGCTGCCTCTACTCCTGGGCCTGTCTCCTTTGCAGCCTGGAGCTGACTGGTGGCTGCACAGTGACCAGGTGCCACACTCGCCTGCCTTGACAGCAAAGGGAGGCTGCAGGGCTCAGGGGCCCAGGCCCCTGCTGGTCACAGAGATAAGTGTCCAGCCCAGCTAGCCCCTGCCCTGGCTTCCTCAGGAGTTTGGATCCCCCATGGGCCCTAAGACAAGGGTGTTGTAGCCTCTGCCCCCAACTTGTAATCACATACCCCTACACTGTAGCATTTGAAGGGGTGTGGAGTTGAAGCCCCTTGGTGAGAAAGCTGAGGCCCAGATAGGGCAAGTTACTTAATATTCTGTGTAATGGCTTCCCTGTCTTAAAAAATGGGGACAATAATAGTTCATAAGAATCTAGTTAACACATGTAAAGTATTTAGAATGGAACTGGGCACAGAGATGGCAGCCAGGGTGGCTCTGCACTGCAGGAGCAGCTGTGATGCCTCTTGCTCTGGTCACCCAGGAGAACTGGCTTGTTCAGGCCCTGCAAAGATGAGGCCCTGAGCCTGGGCCTTCCTTGTACTCTATAGCAATGGGGAGGCAGATGAGCCCCCTAGCATTGGTCTAAAGGTGACATCTGACACCAACTCCTCTATCTCACCCTCCAAGGATAAGGGCCAAGAAAAGGATCTAGGAAGAGACCATTTCTGTTCCTTGGCCCAGTGGGGCTGGTGCTGGCTTGGGTGGGCAATGCCTACCATGATGGAAGCTTGGCTGAGGTGCCACGTGACCTCTGGTGGGATGAGTGACTTCTTGGGGGCTTTGGGCACTTTCTTCCCAAGATCCTGGTGGGCATGGATCAGAATGGAACAATGCTTCCAGCTCAAAGGTGGAGGGATGTGCAGATGGGAATCCAGGTGGCTGGGGCCTTCTGGAACATCTGATCCTAACAGATTACCTGGGTGGTTGGCCCTGCCTTAAAGCCAAAGGTATCAGAGGGCCTGGCTGCCAGGGACCCAGGGGGAGAAGGCATGTGCCCAGTGGCACTCCAAGCATAGCTGAGCATGAGGCTGACAACACCATGCTGAGCGGAGCGGCAGTGGGTCTGCTCATGGGACAAGAACCCCATTCTCAAGACAAAGGAAGCCCAGATAGGGACCCTGCGATGTGACAGCAGGACACACGTGGCCCAGGGAACACAGACCCTGCAGCTATGGGCCTGGGATTAGTGTATGTGTCCCTCAGAGCCCACATGGGCTGCAGGACTGCGGGCTGGGCCTGCCTGGACCTGTCCCCATCCCCACTAGCCTCCTTCCTTGAGGCCACCACCCCTCTTTAAGGTGGTGGGGGAAGTACCTGCCCTCAGAACTCCCTCAGACCCCCCCCAGCCACCTCCTCCTGGCTCCTGTGCCTTTACCATGCCTCCACCATCAGCCTCGCAGCCCTAGGAAATCTGAGCTGCCCTGGCCACTGTCGGGCAGCCAATCTCAACAGTGAAAGGAAATGTTTATTTTCTTCTCCAAATTGCCCCAGCTGCTGTGTGGTGGCTGAATGAGTCCTCAGAGTTGTGAGAAGCCCCTTTTGTGGCCGACTGTGGTTGGGGGTTAGGTTGGGGTATGGGAGGAGCTAGAGTCTCTGTACCCCTTACCAGTAACAAAGGCTGGAGGGGTCAAGTGTTAACATGCACCAAGGGAAGTGGTGGTGGGGTGTTCTGAGTGGCATCACCAGATGGGCGTCTGGAGGCAGAGGAAGGGAGGGCCTGTGAGATTGACTTCCCAAGCCTGGGCCTGCCAACACCCCTCTGTGGTGGGAATCTCCTTCTCCCCACTTTATAGATTAGAAAATTGAGGCTAAGAGTATGAATGTCTGGCCTAAGATCACACTGTCAATGCCTGGCAGTGCCTGAATTTCTAGCCAAGTCCACCTGACTACAAAGTTCAAGCTCCTTCCCCAGTCTGGCTGTTAAGGACCCTTTCTCCAATGGACCGTCCCAGGGAAGGGAGAACTGCTGGGGCAGAGGGCCACACAGGACACAGCAGGAGAAGTAGGTATGCCATGGTCCCACACACGCCAGCATCCTCTCCTTCCAGCCCCAGAGAGGAGTGGGGGTTCTGCTCACTGTGGGGCTGGACAGAGGGGAAACAGGCTGCCTCAGGCTCCCACGGGCACCAGTGCCCAAGCCATGTCCGCTTGACCGTGTGAGGGCAGATGTGGGCTCTCTTTCCATGGAAGCTGGTGGATAGGAAGCCACTGTTTACCCCCAGATGCTGGGTTTTGGACCCCCATACCCTACTGGGGCTGGCTCTGCCTACAGCCTGTGGGGGACAGGAGCAAGGACTTCTATTGGGCAAGGGGCTCATGAGCCAGAGGGCAGGACCTGTTGAGACCAGACCCCCATGCCACAGGCCCTAGAGCTGAGTGTCTCAAACTCACTAGCCTGGGGCCATCCCCCACCCTGGGGTCTGAGCAGAGCTACAGCTTCCAGAGCCCAGGCCAGATGGAGGGACCTTCCCTTCATGCTGAGGTGCTCCATCAAGCCTGGAACATGTGTCAAGGGCACCAAGGGAAGAGAGAACCTGCTGGCCCCCACTCACCACAGTGGGTGGGAGAGAGGGGGCTCGGACAGCCAGGTGCCAGCCTGCAACTGTTCAGGGCAATTCTTGCTCTGGGCCTCCTTCCCTGTGCCCTCAGAAGAGCAGACAGGTCTTGGGGGCAGGTGCTGTGGAGACTGCAGACCTGGTGACTGATGGGTTATACGACCCAATGGTGGTCCTTAATCTCTTAGGCCTCAAGTCATTCATCTGCCAAAGGCTTCTGACCAGGGTCTGGTGAGTGAGAAAGGACACAGCATGTGACAGGGCCAGCCCTCCCACCTCTGTCCAGCCCTTTTGCAGAGCTCTCTCTGCCTCTGCCTGGCTCGTGGGCAATGTGCACACAGCCTCCTGTAGGCATGCCTCCTGCCTGCCGGGACCTGGAGGACAGGTAGATTTAGCATCCAGCAGTCTGATAGGCACCTGCCATGTGCTGCGGATCTTTGAAAGGCCCACCTGAGGTCTAGCTACAGCGGTACCTACTGTATCCATCTAGACCATGGGGACAGGGACCTGGTCTCAGTCCTCACTTTCACCTCAGCGCCTTCCTGTATGGGAGGAATCTCTGGGCAGAGTGGGAGACATTTTCTAGGCAACACTGCGTGCCTTTCTAGGGCTAGAACATCACTTTCCAGTGAGTAAAGTATGTCTGAGTGCAGTATGTCAATGACTGCATTACAGTCATTTTCAATTGCTCATTACAGCCCTGGGCGGAGCCTCCACCACCACCCCACGTACAGATGAGAAAGCTGAGGCCAATGGGGGAGGGCACAGAGCTGTCACAGCTCCTTGGACAAATCATGCCCTGATTTTAACAGGGGAAATATGAGGGTAACCCCACTCCCCCAGGGTACAGGGGTGGGGCTGTGTCAGTTTACGCTGATCCCTGGGGCCATGCACCGAGCACATGTTAGTGGGTGTTTGCTGAGTGAATGAAGGAAAGCCAGCTTGGAACAGGCCCCCGGGAAACATCTACAGGAGCGAAGGAGCCCAGCTGCCTCCTCCAGAAAACAAGGGCAAGCAGTGACTGCGCTTCCTATGGGCTTTTGGTTGGGGGTGACCCGTCTAGGTCCCCCTTCCACCTCTGTGCCCCTGCTGTGCCATACCTTGAATTGGGGTCTGGGCCTGGCTGAAGTGGCTCGTGCTGCTGAGAGAGCCTCGGGGGCTGGGTGTGCTCGGGGTCACTCGCATGCGCACCCGCTCCAGGTCTCCGAAGCGGTCGGGGAACACCTTGGTCTGGTCCTCCAGCTTCTGTCGGTGCCCTGCAGAGCACAGGGGATCCATCAGCTGCTGGTTTGCAGGGTCTTAGAGGGGAGACAGAAATGCCTCACTCTGCTGGGAAGTTCTTCCTCACATCTAACCTTGTAAGCCTCTGCAGGGAGATCCCTAAAGTCACCACCAGCCTCTTTTCTGAAGTTCTCAAAAGACTTTCTGAACAAAGCACGGTCGTGATGTGCCATCCCAGGGCTGCTGTGATCTCGCCCCGTCTGCGTGAGGAGGCCCCATCATTCTTAATGCAGGAGAGGCTCAGATGGCGGCTCCAGGTCACCAAACCAGTTAAGCAGTGGAGTTAAGATTCAAAGTGAGGGTTCGAATCAAAGCCTGCCACCTAAACCTTTACAAAATAGCGTTTAGCAGAAGAGGAAACTGAGATAACACGCATGAGAAACGGGCCCAAACATGCTCCCAAGGAAGGCAGGGAGAGAGGCCAGGGGTATAGCCACCCTCTGTCCTGCAGGAGCAAGGGGAGGAGGCCCCAGGATGGACCTGCCGGATGCTCCAGCACAAAGCCACCCTGTGAGCTGCAGCACACGCCCTCTCTGCTCCCGGCCACAGCGGAGGGAAGATCCACGAGGGCGCCACACATGGAAAAAACCGCCAGCATGTCCCATTACCCCTCTGCCACGGCACACACGACAAGAGCGCCAGCCTCACCTCCCAGGCCCCAGAGGTGCTGGCAGGGTCAAGGTGGCCAGGATCCTGACCTCTTGCAGCCTGCTGAAGCCAAGAAGATGCTTCTTGAGTGACATCAAACTTGCAGGGACGTCTCCTGCCACCCCCCCCCCCACTTTTTCAATTACTCATTTTATATTTCACAAGTAACTGTGAATATTTATAAAAATGAAAGCATTATAGATAAGGGTCTTTTGACCCACCCTAAGCCCTTCTTCAGAAGTCCCCACTGTGATCAGTTTGAAAGGTTTTTTCCCTAGCCTTTTTTTGGTTTTATACGCATGGAAAACACAGAGCAATTTTCTCCCGGAACTTTCCTGAATGGTCTCAGCCCGGCGTGTCTTTCAGTAACTTGCTTTTTTGGTAATGTTCCTTGGAGGGCAACCTCAGTTTCCTTATCTGTGAAATGGGGAGAGTAACCCAGCCTCATGGTAAAACCCTGGGGACCATCCCTGGCACATTGAGGGCTCAGCAAGAGTGACAAGGACCACATGCTGTGTCTTTGACATCCTCCTCCTTGCTTGTCATATCCACTAGAGGCACAGTTCACTCTATAGTTGCCTTCTACGGACATTATGTCATTACCAAATTTCCTCCTCTGCTCCCTTATATATAATACTCCAGAACGTCCCTGTCCACACCTCCTGGTGTGCAGGTTTCTCCAGGAATGGACTAATTCCTTGGGTGGCCGCCTGTTCCAGGGCTCTACTAATCAGCCAATCGCTGTCAGAGGCACTGGCCCATTCTGCACACAGGACCCTGAGGGAGGCTGCCATGCAGGCAGGGGCGTCATATCCTCTTTTACTCATAAAGGAACTACGACTGTGCCTCAGAGAGGCAAGGAGGCTTGCCTGAGGTCACACGGCAAACAAGGTGGTGAGATTTCCTGGACCTTTAATTTCTTTCTTTTTTTTTTTTTTTTTTTTGCAGTTTTGGCTGGGGACAGGCTTGAACCCACCACCCACGGCATATGGGGCCGGCACCCCACTCCTTGAGCCACAGGCGCTGCTCCCCTTGGACCTTTAGAAAAGGGGAAGGGGCTCAGGGGGAGAAGTGAGTGTGCCTCAGTCCATGGGGCTGCAGTGACATGTGAAATTTTCTAGATTGACAGAGAGGGAGGGTAAAATAGAACCCCTTGCTGTCTTTCCTGTGGTCTAGACAAGTGATTCTTGGGGAAATGGAGAAGGGGGCGAATGCTTGTTGGCCACTGCTGGGAATGAGGGCACAGAACGGGAGTCCTCAGATGGGCCTGATGTTTGAGTTTCCAGAAGGGAACACGATGAATTCTGGTGGTCATGTGCTCTTGACTTGCCTCTGCCACAAGCTCAAATGGGCATTTTAGGGTCTCAGAAATGAAGCTGGGAGTCCTGAGGCCACAATGGGCTCAGCAAATCACCCAGAACCAGGGAGCCCCGCCTTTTCCTTCTATGAGGCCCCAGGCTGAGAACCCGTGGACACTGGGCAATAGGAATGAAACTGTCAGGCCTCTGGCCAGGCCCCCACTGCTGCCTCCTGGGACCCTTGGTGACCAAGGAGAAATGTGGGCTGGGGGTTCAAACTCAAATGCCTATTGGGGCTGGGTGGGTCATACAGATGAGGCAAGCGAGATAGGTGGGGTCTGGGCAGAGCTTCCAAGTCCAGGCTCAGTCCTCAGCCCTAAGAGGCCTTGGAGGAAATGTTGCCCACACCACTAAGGCCACTGAAAATGGCAGGGACATGTGGATGAGCTAGGGGACAAGTGAATTCAGAACAATCTCAACAGGAAGCCTACCGGATGGACGTGGAGACCACAGACTGACCTGACAGCAGCTTGGGTGGAAAGGATCTGGGTGTCTTAGACAACCACAAGCTTGAAGTGAGCCAATGGGGCTACAAAAAAGCTGGTGCAAAACCTCAGGCCTCGTTATTTTCGTCACTGGTGAATAAAGTCCCGTTTCTGAGTCACACCGTGTACAAAGAGTGTTTACAGTTATTCCTGCGGAAGGAGGGCGGGGTTCGCAGCCAGCCTGGGTTCGAGGATGTGCCCTGCTGCTTGCAACCTGACGGCCTCCCTTAAGCTACACTCCTTCCTGCACCCTCACACTGCAGGGTCCTCATCCTGCTGCCCTCCTGGGTAAAGGTGCTGGGTCGGTGTGGGCTGCGGACACTTTCTGCCCTCTGGGTCACCACCACTGTGACTGTCAATTCTAGTCCATCAAAGGTAAGACTACCACCCCATGCTAGAGACCAAGGCACTGAGGCCAGGATGGTGACGTTGTGTCTGGACCACATACCTGGACAGTAGGAGCAGCGTTTGCACTCAGATCCCTTGACTCTAAGTCCAGGGCTCTTTTCCTGATACTTTCCTTTTTGTTCCCATTGTTCAGATGTGGCCACTGAGACTCCAAGGTGAAACCAACACTATGTGGCTGGTCTAGGACCCAGGCTATGAATCTGGCCTCCGAGCACATGCTCCCAACACATGCTGTCCCGCCTTCCTGCAGGCCAGGGAACTCAACAGTAGTTTGGGAATTGCTTCCTTGCTGCTGTGGAACAACAGAGCCACTGCCAGGGAGGGGGAAAGGGAAGCCCATGTGGTCAGGGCGCCAGAGAGTCTCAGAGACACGGGGCTAAGGCCTTCACACGGGGCAGAACGGAAGTCCTTGTGCCTGAGGAAAGAAGATGGGCCTCAGAAAAGGCCTCTTTCATTCAGCTACTGGAGAGAGAGTTTGGTGGGGAGCTTGGGCTCCAATGCATTTGGGTCATCTGGGGCCAGGCCCTGACATGCTGTGCCTCAGTTTCCCCTCTGCACAGCCTGCTCACAGGGCCTCTTCCCTCTGAAAGTCCCTGACTAAAGATCAGCCAGGTGTGGTGGCTCACGCCTATAATCCTAGCACTCTGGGAGGTTGAGGCAGGCGGATTGCTTGAGCTCAGGAGTTCAAGACCAGCCTGAGCAAGAGAGAGGCCCTGTCTCTACTAAAAGTAGAAAAACTAGCCAGGTGTTGTGGCAGGCGCCTGTAGTTCTAGCTACTTAGGAGGCTGAAGCAAGAGATGTCTTGAGTACAAGAGTTTGAGGTTGCTGTGAGCTATGATTTCACAGCTCTCTATCCAGGGCAACAGAGTAAGATTTTGTCTCAAAAAAAAAAATAAATAAATAAATAAATAAACTGCTGGACAAACGGCCCCAAAACAGAAGAGGGCAGGGCCACTTGCCCTGGGGCCCACAGAGGCCGTCACCTCTTCTTGTTGCTGCTGTTCCCAGTGTTTCTTGAATATTCTCTACCCCCCACACTTCAGAGCCTCAGCTTAGGGCAGCCTCTTCCAGAAATCCTTTCCCACCCAACTCAAGAATCCTTCCTCTAGGAAGACTCCTTTTGCCCACCTCGGGCTCTGCAGGCTAAGAGTGCCTTAGAAGCAGTGGTTAGCAGGAGCAGGAATCATAAAACAGCAGCTAGGGCTTCTTCCACTGCAGTGTCTATGCAACTGACATGCACAGCCCTGTTTTACCCTACAGCATCCTCATGAGGCAGGCCTGCTCCTACCCCATTGTACAGGTGAAAAACTGAGACTCAAAGACACACAGAAAGCACCTGGCCACCTGCTCTCGCTGGAGCCCATCTCTCAGGAAAGGGGCTGATCTTGACAGTCAGGGGCTCCACAACAGGTGTCAGGGCCCTGCAGAGGCAGGTGCACATAGGCGCTCTCTATGTGCTCAATCAGAAGGTTGGCGTGGGGAGAAGAAGATGAGAAGGTCTCAGTGGACCCCACCAGGGGCCCTGCCCTGCTTTGAAGCTCAGAGTTGAGAGTCCAAGCCTTTAGCTACCCCCTGCTCTACCTTCCATGTGCCTCGGATCCTCTGGGCCTCAGTTTCCACAAGTATAAAGTTGTTATCACAGTGTCTAACCTCCAGGTTGCTGATGTGCTGGACGGCAGACCACTTGCTTTTAAAAGAACAGGTAGGGAGCACCTGGGGAAGGCCCTGCCTTGGCCCACGGGGCCTGGATTGAGCTGCTACCGGTTTCAGTGCTGGGCTCATGAGACAGGTCCCACATGGAGATCCCAGCCTGCCCCTCCCATAGACCCAGTGGCCGAAGGGCCATACCAGATGGCTCTCACCCACCAGTGGTGTTGGGCAAGCCACTCCCCCTCTGGGCCTCTGGTGCCTCACCAATAAAATGAGAATCACTCACTGTATCCGCCAAGGGTAAGGATAGGTTTGGAGAAATAAACAGCTCACTAGACCTTGGCCTTTAAAGAAGATGTTCTGGGTTGCAGTTCTGATTTGGCATCTACCCCTGGCAAACTACTCTTTTTTCCATGCATCTATACAGTGGGGGTGACCAACTGGTATGTGATGAGGGCCAAAGTGGGGGAGCAGGAATGCCAGGGTCCAGCCAGGGCTACACCATGCAGAAACTGGAAGACAAAGACTGGGTGCTAGGTTGGCGCCTCCTTCATCACCATTCCAAGGGCCACCTTCATCACCACCGGCCTGGCCAGCATGGGGTCCCACCACCCCAGGCACCTGGTAATTCTGAGAGAGCAACAGGCCATCAGGGCCACTCCCTACCTCTGTACTGGCCCAACATATGCCCCTGTGACAAGAGTGGCTGCCATTTTAATGGGGATGTGCCAAGCCCTGTGCCAGGTAGGCCATACACACTGTCTCCAAGGGTCATGATCCTCTGAGAAGCTGTAACTATCGCCCCATTTTACAGATGGAAAAGAGGAGGCAGGGGGTCAAGGTTACACAGTGAGAAGCAAACCCAGAATGGTCAGTGTGCTCTAAGGTGCTCAGCTTTCCAAGACCTCGAAGAGAGGAGAGGATCACCTGGCCACCAGATCTGGCTGGCAAGAGGTCAGCTCAGCAGCCAGCCTCAACTAGGTGTGGGAGAAGCAGGATGCAAGGAGAAGCAGAATTAGGCTGGGCCACAAGACAGTGTCATCTGCTGGGGACAATGTAGGCCCAATTGCCAGGTTCTTTACCGTTTGAAGCCACTGGGCAGGATCCCTGGACGCCTGGTGTGGCCACGGCTCAGACACAGCAGCCACTGTCTGCCCAGCCGTGGGGTGGGGCACTGGGCCTGAGGCTGGCTCTGTGGCCTGTCAGGAGATTTACACCCGACTCTTAACAACCTCGCGGAATCACAGGCGGGTGCTGGCCCAGGGTGGTCTGCTGTGAATCGGCCCCCTGTGAGCAGATGAAAGCTGGGTCGGTGGCTGGGCAGGGAACAGGCTGGCATGGGGCCAGCGGGCAGGGAGGCTGAGAGTAGGGCTTCCAGCAGCCTGGGGTTGATTAGGGGAACCCGGGAGGTCTGTGGTTAACCCCTTCCCTCCTGCCAGGCAGACTGCCCTGGCTCCCCAAGGCCTATCCCCAGCACGGGGGCCACTCCTGGAGGTATGGGGGTCTTGGGAGCCTGGGGCTGGGAGTGGCTGCCTCTCCTCAGCCCAGGCATCCCTCTGTCTCTCTCCAGCTTCTTCCTGGAGCCAAGGAAGAAACTGTGGCAAGTTGAGGACCCTCTAAGGTCCAGGGGTGGGCTTAGGGTCACTTCTACTTCCCCTTGTAGCCACTCTTGACTGTCTGGTCACTTCCTTCAGGCCTCTACCCAAAGGCCACCTCTGAGGGCTCGCTTCCTCATGACCCATCCTCTGCCCTCTCCACCCCTTCTCCCAGCTTTGTTTTTCTTCACAGGAATTCTAATTATCTGCTTGCTTAGTTTATTCATCAAGTATTTATCAAGCCTCTATTAAGTGTCCCTGCCTATATTCTGGGTCTATTATCAATGCCTGGCAAAGAGAGGAGAAAAGAACTTTGTCCTTATGGAGAGCATACAATCAAGGGGAAACTGAATAATAAATGAAATAAATTAGTGAACTATGCAGCACCATAGAAGGTGGCTAAGGGCAGCATTAGAGCAGGAAGGATGTGGGGGAGGATGGGGAGGGCCCACGGACCTGGGAGCATCAGGGCAGGAGAGTTCCAGGCAGAAGAAGGGCAGTGCAAAGGCCCTGGGGCAGAAGTGTGGCTGGCAGGTTTGAAGATCAGCCAGGAGGCAGGGAGGCCAGAGGGGTAATGGCGGAGATCAGGTGGGGTTTGAGAACCATCATTAAGGACAAAACTATTCACCATTTCTCCCTACCTTGGAGTGTGAGCACCATGCGGGTGGGAACCCATTTGGTTGGGCTCACTGTGACGTCTCCAGCATGTGGAACAGAGTCTGACACAGTAAGTGACCAGTAAAATATTTGTTGAAATTGTTCCACGTACATTTTGGGGAGGAAAGGGCCCATGCGGAAGATGCCAGAACCACCCTCCTCTGCTTTAGGCAGGATTAAGAACTCAGGTCCTAACACCTCAGGTATCAGCACCTGCTAAACCTGCAACCTGGGATTAGCTGTTCCCAAACTGTGGTCCACACCAGGACTGCCAGGCACTGTATGACCTCCTGTCTGAATCCTGGACCCGGCTCAGCAACCTGTATTTTAACCAGCCCCCAGTGACTCTGAGGGACACCAGCATTGAGAACCTCAGAAACCAAGGCCACACAGGCAGGAAGCCACGAAGCCAGCCTTGAAACCCAGCTGGCCACCTGGCTGCAGGTTGGGCACGCTCTACAGGGCACCAGAGGGGAGCGACCTGGCCACAGAACCCACAGCTGGCTTCTGGGCTCTGTAGACACCCACCCCACCCCACAAAAGGCTCAGACTTCACACAGGGTAGGGGGTCAAGAAGCAGGGGAGAAGCTGGGAGAGGAAACCCTGGAACTCAAAAGGCCAGTGCTAATCCAAGAGGGCTGTCAGGCACTTCCTACAGGCTGGGCAGCTGTCGACTCACTTATCCCTCCCAACGACGGCCCAAAGAAGACACTAATACTATTCCCAGTTTTCAGATGAGCACGTGGAGGTAGCTGCCCTGGAGTTCACCTTGGGCAGGAAGTTTTGCCTCCCTGGCCTCTGTCCCCTCCTGGGATCACTGAGGATTAATTAATAGAGACTTTGCACAGCCTTGGCACACAGAGGGTGTTCAGCGTCCAGCAGCCATTCAGCTGACCTCTTCTTTCCTATAGCTGGGGACACTGAGGCCAGGAGAGGGGAAGGATCTGTACAAGGTCACAGATGGGAAGGCCAGGCTGGAGACGGAACCCAGGGTAGGAATGACTCCAGACCTCAGGGCAGGGGGAGCCAGGAGTGCTAAGCGGGTACTGAGGGGAGACCTATAGAAATTTACCCCCCCTTTGCTCTGTTCTATAAATCAGCTCTGCTTAGATTTTGTTTGAACAAGTTACTTTAAAATCATTGATCTGGCTTCTGCCAGGGCACAGAGTAGGATGCCATTTAACTCACGTGGCACAGCAAGCCTGGCCTCGGCCTCTGCTGGTCCCCCAACCCATCTTCTGCCTTTTCCCTCTTGCTGCCTCAGCCTCCTCTGGGCTCAGCTGCCTCGTCCTGTGCTCTCCTCGCCTACCAGCTCACTCCTGGAAGGGACTATCTCAGCCTTGGGGGACCCCAGGTGAGACAAGCAGACAAGGGATTCAACCTGGAGCTCCTAGAGCAGTGCTGGGCCTCCAGGGGAAGAGGGCGGGCAGCTATGGGTTGGGCAGGGCTGAACATGGAGGGTTCAGAGATGCCAGGATCACCTGGTCCCTTGGGTCCTTCCCACCAAGTTCTGAGACAACAAGTTCTGAGGACAAGTTGGTTCTGCCAACAAGTGCACCCCTCTTTTGGAGAGGCTCCTAAGCACTGTATCCTCACACTGAGCCCACTTGTGAATCCTGTCCATCTGATCCTGACCCTGGAGACCCAGAGCAGGACTGTCCCCCTCTTCAGTGGGGACATCATGCTTCTCTATTACTATGGGGGTACCCTGTTGCTCCCAGGAGAGGCTGACCATCTGCCAGTGTGGTGAGGGGCAGTGCAGGGGAGCAGGGGTGCCAGGGATAAAAGAACACCACAGACGGACCCACTGACTCATGAGGGCCCTCCATCTGCTATAGCCAAGTAATGCCCACGTGTCTGTCGCTCCTGATCTCCAGGGCTACAAGGTAGGATCATCCATTTCACAGAGGAGGGAGCTGAGGCCCAAAGAGGTCTACGATTTGCCTAAGGTCACACAGCAGATAATCGATTTGGTTAAAGTGATCAACCACCTGCTAACCCTCCCACTCCCTATAAGTGCTTTTAATCCTCATGACAACACCACAAGGTGCTGACTTATGTGAATACCATTTTTCAGATCAGGAAACTGAGGCACAGAGACTTGTTCAAGGTCCCAGGGCTAGACAGGCTGACTCCAAATCTGCTCTCTGCACCATGATGGCCTAGGGCTCCAGCCATCATTGGGTTACCGATCCAGTTCACAGATGACAAAATAGAGGCCAAAAAGGAGCCATTACTTGCTCGGGGTAACAAAGCCTATGGCCAGACAGGGACCTGTCTGTGTCAGATCCCAGCAACAAGGAACTGAAAAGACTTTGGCCAGAGCAGGTGCTGGCTGGGTACTGCAAGGCCTGAGGATGTGTGCAGCAGCTCAAGGCAGGCCATCCTGAGAGCCTTGGAGGGAAACTTCCAGGGTTTCTGGAGCCAGCCCTGAGCCTTTCCCAAGTGGCCAGACTCTGTAATGGGCCCAGGATTTGGACAAATGGGAGCCAGGCCCACCTGACTTCCAAGTAGGGAGGGGCTGGTGCAGGGCAGGCCTGAGCACTCCTCCTTGACATTGCCCTGGTACAGCCACAGTCCTGGGCTTTGAGGAGAGATACAGGCAGATTGTGCTCCTGCTCCTGGTCCAATTGACTAGGCACTGAAGGCTGGCTCCGGAAGGCTGAGGCCTAGAGCACTCACCCAAACCCAGCATGGGGCAAGGTACCCAATGTCCTTGCGCCTGGACTCTCTCTCACCAGAACTGGGTAACCCTTTGGCTTTGCTGTCACGAGGATCCCATGAAATAATAAGCACGAAAAGGTTTTCTAAATGGCAAAGGGTCACATTTGCAAAGAAAGAAAGGGACAGGCCAGCTCTGAATAACCAGGCTGAGAGTACCTTGGGTGCAAGCGGGAGGCTGTTTCATTCATTCACTCTGGGAACATAGACCTGGGTCCTATTCAGCGGGCAGAAGGAACTAAACCCAGACTGGATCAAGACTCCTGGGGGAGGTGACAGAGCAGGTGCTCAGATTTGCAGTCCTGATCTCACTTGTGGGCCCTGTGGTCACAGTGTCCAGGCTCTGAGTGACTTTAGCAACTCACAAGCTAAGACTCAAAAGGCGTTTCCAAGGAGGGGCTCTGGACCAACCTCCATCCCCAAACGTCCCCCAATACCACATCGGATGCTTCCCCCTCCTGACTCCCTCAGCCGTCCCAGTAAGCAATTGTCTTATAGTGAGGCAGGATCACGAAATTGGTCCTGTTGTCCCCCTGCCCCTCAGCTACCCATGGTCTGGGCTAAGCCCAGAGGGTTTAGGGATTTCCCAGCAGGTACATAGTTTAGGGGGACAGAATCAAAGACCATAATCCCCCACAAAAGGGCTCCAGGGACCCAGTGCCACCTGTCTGATCTCACTGCTGCCCTATCCCACTAGACCCTCCTGCCCCACCCAAGGGGCTCAGTGACACTTACGTCGGGGTTCCCGGGGTCCGTCGACGGTCACCTTGATAGCTCGGTGGTAGGTGGCCACTTGGGTGGGGTTGGTGAACACAGTGATGGTCAGCGTGAAGCTCTTCCCTGGGGGGAGATAAAGGTAGGAAGTTGGCACCTGGAGCTTTCACAACACCCTGGTTTCCTACCTTTACCCACCCGTGGAAGCCTTTGACTTTCTAGAAAGGACAGGTCTCTTCCTTTTCAGCCTGGGCAGGAAATGGGGCTCTAGGTAAAGTTCCAGCTGCTGTGGTCAGCATTTAAGGTCCCTGGGGGGGATCCCAACTTTGTCACCTCCCTCTTCCCATGCTCTGGCCACCCTGGCTTATTTCTTCCCTGCTTCCTGGTCATCTTTTGTGCTGTTCCTTCTTTTCAGAGACACACCATTTGGGGGCGGGGAGCAAGGATGGGTACATATTTCTTTTCCAAAAATAATTAGTGATCTTTGTAGAAAATTTTGAGAACGCAGAAAATATTTCAAAAAGAAGAAAAAAACATAGTTCCACCAGCTAAAGATAAACGCTGTTACTGCTTGGGTGTTTTGTCTTCTGATCTTTGTACGGGTACATGTATTTACATGGTTGCAATGGTACTAAAATACACGTTTTCATATCCTGTTTTAATTTTCATTTAACATCACATCAAAAGCAGTCACTTTTTTAGTTCCCATGTCACTAAAACTTCCTTACAAACTTCATGTTTAATGGCTGCACATATTTCAACTCACAGAAGCCCCACTTTTTATTTATCCATCTCATTACTCTCGAGCATTTAGGTCGTTGCTAATTTCTCACTGGTGTGCACAGTTGGAGCTGGAAAAAGACTTGATTTGGGAGCTGTAGACATTTCATTTGTAGACACAACTGTTATTTCCAGAACCCTGTTCTATTTTTAGATAGACATTTGGCTCCAAAGTCTCCATTCAAAATTCCTGAGAGGGGAAAAAACCTTTTAAAATAATACTTTTTTATAAAAAAAAAACATTTAAAATAAGATGTAAATGACCTTCTGTTTATAAAAATCTTTGTCTGCATCTCTGCTTATTTCCTTACAATAGATTCCAAGAAGTAGTGAGTGATTTCATCCCATCAGAGAATTGGGGCATATTTCTTGGCGTTGATCTGTGTTGGAGTGAGATGACTCTCCAGAGATTATGTCTTCTTTGAATGCAGGGTGGGGCCACATCCACCCTAAAACTGTCACCTTTGTGATGATGTCTAAGGATGCTGTCTTAGACCCTCTAGATGTTGTTTGCTTTTCTTCTATTACTAGTGAGAATGAAACATTTGACACGGTTATTATCCATCATAATCCAACACAAATTATTGCTTCATTTTCTTTTACACTTTCCTGCCTTTTAAAATTCGCTATGTAGCGTGCTGGCTAACACTTTCCATGTCGCCGCTGTGATGATCAGTTTCCCAGGTCAGCAGCCTTCTCATTTCACTTTTTGGTACCAAGCTGTTTTTCATTTTCAATTCTCTCTCTGGTTCTTTTATTCTTCTTATGTTTAGATAGGTTTCTCCAAGGAGAAAGCAGATAAAGTCTTATTTTCAACAAACAGCATTGTCTTTAATTAATTCACTGATGTGCCCGGGGATTTTCTGATTGGTATAGCATAGGGTGAGGACTTTTCTTTGAAGAGGAACCTGATGGTCTGTGCTTTAAGAATCTTTAGTAATCCTCTTCCTCCTGTCACCCTTTGCTGTATTGTAACCCAAAGCCTCCTGCTATATGAGAGTCGGGGGAGAGGCTTCATTGATTCTTTCAAACTAGACTTCACCTCCCCTTCTTGGCTTCTGTGACCCCAAATGCAGTCCCAGGAACTCCCTGAGCCAAAGGCATGGTGCACGGTGCTCCCAGCGCTGGCCCGGAAGGGCTATGAAGGGAGACTGCCCAAGAGCATCCCTCTGCTGTCCCCTCCCCAATCTCTCCAAAGCAAGCAGGCAAGTTTCATTAGCCCCATATCATTCTAGGGAGTTGGACCTCAGGGTGGGGACCAGTAGCTTATAATTCTGTTTGCACAGCTGGCTGCTCAGTGGCCAAGTGATCAAGTGAAACTTCTAGCTCCAGGACAGGACAATCTAGAACAAAATGAAAACAGCCAGGATGCTGGGGGCATGCTGACAAACTCAAGGGCTTCTGAAATGCCTGGGAGAGTTTAAAGCTAAAGAGTCCCTGAGGTGTGGCTCTAAGTGGGAAACAGAGGCCTTTCCGGAAGACTTTTCCTGAGCCAGCCAGCTGAGGCAGGAATAGAAAAACTATCTGTACTTGCCCCTGGAGCCCTGGGTGGTAAGAACACACCTGGACCCCTCTTGCCTCAACACTGGGTCACTCTACACTGGAAACAGAAAGTTCAACTAGGGCAGTGATATTCAACCATGGGCTGTGAGAGATCTTAGGTATACCTCGAAAATTTTTAAAGATCATTAAATAATTTTTGAAAGAAGTTCAAAGCACAGTGAATATATTCTTTTAAAAAACTTTTTAAAGAATCAACATAATGTAAGTATGCACCCAGAAGTTTAATGTAAGTTCAAGTGTGCAGTGATGCCAGCAGGTGGCCTCAGGCTCCCTGCTCATTCACTCCCAGGACCTCCTTCCCCCTCCTAACTCTGAAGTCACCTCCCTCCTGGACTCCTTCCCTGTCCAACCAACCAGGCCCTCATGAGAGGTCTCTGGGCCTCGGCCCTTTCCATCACTTTCCAACACCTCCTTGGTTCTGTGGGTGCCACGCTGATGGGCAGTTTAGGCACACAGCCTGGAGCCCTAGAGACCAGACTGTGACACAAGGGATCAACTCCCCAGATCCCTGCAGCAGCAGCCTGGCCTGACAGCACCTGACAATTGACTACAACATTTCTGCAGGTCTCACAGTCCCCTTCCCAGTAAGGACTTCCCTGCTCCTTTTATCTAAAGTGGGCCATTTTTAACTTGCCTTTTAGAGAACTGAGTGGGCCTGTGAACTGGGACAGGAAAAAAAATCACAACTGTAGTGCCCCTAACCTCTAACTGAAATTTAGCATGTCTCTCAAGGAACAGCATGCCTAGGCAACAAACCACAAGCGGTATTATCGGCAATACCCGTGACCTTGTCGCCAAACAGACGTCACAGATGTTTACATATCACATTACGATTGTTGCAGATTTCTCTAAATATATTTCATGGTCGTCATTTGTCCTATTGCTAGATCTTGTTATCTAACACATGAAACAGGTAGTACACTGTTTTGAAAACATTTTGCTAACATTTGTGTTTTAATAGAATTGGTTTCCAAAGTAATCCTTTGTATTTTATTTTAAATCTTAAAGAAAAAAAAAAAAAACACATTATTCTGAGAAAGGCGTGGGCTTCACCATGCTGTCCAAAGAGCCCACGGGGCAAGAAAAGGTTATGCAGCTCAGTCTTAAGTCTCCAGCCTTGTGCCTGCTTGCATTTCCGCATAATACCTACTGCTTTTGATAATCCCCCTCCTTATTTTATTTTGCCTCCCTCTACTAGATCATAAGCTCTCTGGGGCCACAATTTTTGTCTCGTTCACTGCTGTGTCCCCAGCCCCTAGGACAGCATCTGGCAGATAATAGGTGCCTAATGAACATTTGCTAAATGAATTAAGAGCAGAGATTGCTGCTTCCATCTTACAGAAAACTGAGGCTCATGTAGGGGCAGTGAGTTGAGCAGATCACACAGTTTGCAGGTTTAGAATCGGCTGGAGTCTGCCCCACCACGCCGCCGGTACTAAGGAGCTGCTCCTGGGGAGTGAGAAGCCCCCACTCTTACCTCGTATGCCACTGCTGAGGTCACCAGTACTCCTCACCTGCTTCCTCCCAGTTTCCAGACCTGTCACTATCCCTCTCAGGTAGCTCAGAGGGGAGAGAAGTCGGAGCCAGGAGTGGGGGGATGGAAGGGGCAGGTGTCAGGGAGACCAGGAGGCAGAGGCAAGGTCCCTGGGACCACGGGTGGATGGAAGCTGTCCTCCTGAGTGCCCAGCCCAGCTCTCTCTTTGCCTGGAGGCTACAAACCCATTTATTTCTAGGAGTAGAAAGCTGAGAAGACAGCAAAGGTAGATGGCTCCTTCTAGAAACCAGCAAACTTGCAATGGGCCAGGAGTCCAGGAATTGCAAATCCAGGGACCCCAAGGGCACCTAGATTGTGGGAGGAGGAATCCAAGTCTGGGAAACAGCTACCCCTGCAGTACCCAGTGCCCTGGACCCATCAAACTCAGCCGGGCCCAGCACTGCAGCCTCAGCACCCCTCACCCCCAACCTCTCGCCGGGGTTCCTGTGTGGTGAGCCCCACCCACGGGAGCTACCTGGGCAAGGGAGGGGACACGTCTGGTCTCAGGGAACCTCTTGGTGCCAAGAAGCCTTCCATCTCTTCCCCTACCAGCAGTCTCCCCAAGCCTGTACCCACACACCTCACCCCAAATCTCTGTCCACAAACTATGGTTCTTTTTTAATCTGTTGATACTGGTCAGGAGCTCATGGGCTTGTCATCTTTGCCCAGGCCGGTGGCCACCTGCTGGAGGGCATTTGGGGCGTTTGTGGCGGCATGTGGTCAACGGCACCAGGCAGGCACTGCCAGCATCAGAGGTGGGAACTGTGTTTGTGGAGAGAGCCACAAATGTCTAGCACTGCACAGGGCAGAGAGGAGCTGGTTCCTCCTGGAAGGCAAACACTTGCTCATAAAGAGTCTGAGCCATGAACCTAACCCAGGTTTACATAAAACAAGGACATTTTTTCTGCACACTTAACAGCTACTGAATTTTTCCAAGAGGAAAGTCTTTTTTTTTTTTTTTTATTTTGTTTAGAACTTTGCTAAGAGTTGTCCATAACTTCAGAAAATCATGGCACTGATAGCAAGGCTGCATGCAGAATCTAAGGACCCCAACAGTGGTGCAGGGGGCATCAGTCCACCTGGCCGTGAAGTCTCATCCCCTCCATTTGTACATTCATATTTGTATTATTTTTCCTTTTCTCCTGTCTCAGCTATGGAATTACATAGATTTTGAAACTGTGTGTTAAGTAGGTAATTATGTTATGTGTAAATTTCAGTGTAGGACAGTAAAAGGCTTGTTACAAAAAAAAAGTTATCATAAGAAAGGGGTGTTGTGTCTGGCAGGAAGGGAACCTGGGCCCTGATCACTGTAGGGTTTTCTACCCCTTGCTTCTCAGTGTCTCAGGTCACTACTCCAGCCTTTGGAGCTTCTGTGTGTCTTCCATAGAAAGTCATCTTCCTGCAATTCCAACAAAATCAAGGGCCACAAATTGAGGAAAAAGCAGAAGTTTCCATTTGACTTCTTAGCCCTGGGAGAAGTGAGAGGGCCAGGGAAGGGCTCTGTGTTCCAAGTCTCGATCTGTCCTGATTCCTAAAGTGGCCCAGATTCTTGGTGTCAATCTGACTTGTCCTTTCAGCCGGGAATTTCCCAGTCAGCAGGATGGGCACAGCACATGTGTGTCTGCATGCCACCAGACCCTGGCAGCCTCCTTCCTCCCTGCCAGCCGCCTCCACCTCTCCCACTCAGCAGCTTACACCTTCTGGGTTTCCCCCACCCCCGCCCAAACCGCATGGTAATCAGAGAATCAGTGACTGTCACCACTCAAAGGGACCTCAAAGGCCTCCTCCAGTCCTAAGCTTTGAAGTAACAAAATCTCTAATACGTATTCAGTTCTCAATATGAGCCAGTTGATATATTTGGAGCAATTTCCTTAATCCCTTCAAAATCTCATGAGGTAGATACCATTATCAGCCCCATTTTACAGATGAGGAAACTGAGGCACACAGAGGTTAAGTTATTTTGACCAATGTCTTCCTGCAAGTCACTAGCAGAGCTGGGACTCAAACCAGGATGGCTGATTCTAGAGCCCAAGTTCTTAAAGGTGGTAAGCCATAGAGCGCTGAACACTTTGTCCAGAGTTCTGTGGACACCAGAACTTATATTTAGATTGTTCGCTTCCTCTCTCCCAGGAACACTGAGAATGATGAGAGGACGGACATGAGAATGGTTTGTAAATAGAGCCTTCTGTATCTGGAAGAACTACCACCCCAGGCTTAGCTGTGAAAGCTGTAAGGGCAGGCTGCTAAGCCATGCACTGGAATGCCATCTCGCTCCTTGCAGGCCTTGTGGGTGGGAGCCCAGGTCTGTGGGCAGGAAAGCCACAAAAAAAAAAAAAAATCATTTTCAAGGTACAGAATGGGCAGATGAGGTCTCCGTAACTCAGAGAATCACTGTCTCTTCTCTTTCTGCATCTCCCCTCCAATGTGAAAGAGTGGGGAGGGAAACCAAGTTCCTGATTCATTGCTGGGCTCCCGGGCCAACATCACCTTCTGCTTGCCTCATGAGGTGCAACAACTATAGCGTAGTATCCCCCACACCTGGGCTGCCAGACCCAGCCCCGCCCCGCCCCACGTCAGTAGGGCCACCAGCTCAACCAGGGACAAGTGACTCTCCACTCAGGGCTGGGACTGGGATTAAGTTGCAAAGGGCTTGAGAGATTGGGGATGACAAAGGGGCCTGGAGACTAATTAGGAGCAGCAATGAAAGCTTAATTCATAAAAGCAAACATTTTCCATCCATCAACCTGCAACCAGTTAAAGGCACCGTTTGAAAGAAATCTGTGCGTGGGGAAGGGAGCCAACAGGAACAGGAAATGTTTGAAAGAATGTAAACTATTTCAGTTTCATAAAAAGTAACAAGTAAACAGTTATTACATGCAAATAATGCCCTGGTTTTAATTAATGCTGAAAAGTCAAAATATGTTTGACATTTGTATGTATACACCGAACGACTGGAGAGGAAAAAATGGTGCCCAGATGCCCGGTTTGGAGCATGGCTGGCAGCTCAGAGGGAACTAAAACCTTGAGAATGGCTTGTTTATTGGTGATGAAAAGTACAATTCTGCTTCAGCCGTTTCAGTCTGTGTGGAGTTGGGGAGCTGAGGGAGCTGGGCTTACTTTCTTAACAAAGCTGGAGGCTGGCTGCTTGGGAAGCGCAGCTCCCTGTGCCACTTCTCTGCAGGCTGGTCTTAAAGGGCCAGTGGACCTTTAAGCCCCCATTTTGCTGGGGCAGTTCCTAGGACTTCACCACATAGGAGTTAAGTGATGACAGGTTTCAGGTCCTAACAGCCTCCCACTCAACAGCCCCTGGTCCTGCTTCTAGGTCAATCAGGCAGGCAGAGTGGGGAGATGGCAGCCTTCAGGCTGTTTTTGCCAGCATTCAGCACTCTGCATTGCATTAGTTCTATTCTAAGCCACCTTGAGGTCAAAAGGCTTGTGAAACTGTGCCTTTGGGAAACCACAGCTGGGGAGAGGTGGTCTCAGAGTCTGGGGGAGATTCTGCCCCCATGGGGAGAGTGGCTTATGTGCTTGGGCCCCACAGACCTGGCCTCTAAGCCACTTGCTGAAAGACTTACAAGCTCCCTTTTTGAGCTTGTTAATCCACGATCTTCTTCCAGCATCTTTTGTGAGGCCAAGGTGTTTAATTAGGCAAGAGGAGTGGCATGAAAGGTTTCAGGAGCTAATTAGTAAATCCTACAAACTGGGAGAAAATCGTGGCTTTTCCTGGCAAGAGACTGTAACTTTCCTCACATCCTCATAGAGATCTATAACACCCTATGGGACTACAAACGGGTATTTTAGATAGAGCTGGGCTGGGAGACCTGTTTCCGGAGCTTCCACTGGGACCACAAGGCCTCTCTCTCAGCTTCCTTCCCTCCACCTTTGCCATTGCCAATGTCTCCTTCCAGCTCACCTCTTCCACTGCGGCCCACAAAGCGAAGGTCATTGAATCTGGCCACCTGGTTCTTCATCACAGCAGAGGCATTGCGAAGTTCAGCAGAGTAGTTCTCGTCATTGCCTGCCATGACCGTCACCACTGTTCCATCTGGCACATCCCCTAGTGCCACCACCTGAGGACAAAGGGGGTGCTGAGGGATAGCTCAGAAAGAGAGGCAGGAAGAGGGGAGGGGCTGGGCTGGGCTGGGAGCTGCGCACTGCGGATTTCTCAAACGAGGAGTGGAGCAGATGCTTAAAAACAATAAAAACCTTCCCCCAAATATAACAAAATAAAAAAACAGATGAAATCCCCACCTTCCATACTCAAATCCTAGGTCAACTAGTTAAGCAGTGCCCCCCAAAATTATCTTTTCAATTAAATTGAATCTAAGAGAGCCATGAATTAGCTCAGTCACTGTGATGTCCGATGCAGTTCCCCTGTTGTCTTTGGCTTGAGTTAAAGACGAATCGACATGCTCCTAGCAACCAGGTTTCCAATTAAAAAAGCATATCAACAATAGTAAGAGGGCTGGTACCCTCACTCAATTTATTCAACAGTCGTTCGGGGTATGAAATTTTGCCCCAAAATGTGGCCCAGGCCCAGTTTATTTGCCTCTGCAGAGCCTGAATTCGTTATGCAGACAAAATGCAAAATACAAAACAAACTGGTTTTGGGAAGGGTCGTCTAGAAAACTCCCTTAAAATGAGGGGGAGCTTTGGTAACAGGAACATGCACCTGCTGGGCATTGCGGGGAGGGGGGGGAAAGAGGAGGATGGTAGGGGTCTCTCCACCCCCTCCTCCTACCCCCAAGAGCGCGAGCACGGAGAGGCAGATGCCTTTTGAAAAAGAATCAGATTCTAAACAGACTAACAGCCATTTAAACGTGGCCACCGCGTGCAGGGACTAGGGATCCAGATGGTAAAAATTTCAAGGAGAAAATGTTTGGGGTCTGATTAAAAAGGCCAGATTTCCTGTCAACATCCTGTCTTCTTTTAATTTCAAAGACTCCTTTTAAGCTCCAAGTGACAGTAAAACCTCCGATCTGACGATTAAAGTCACACGGGCCTCCCCCCCCCCCCCCGGGAGATTTTCCCCACTGGTATTTTAAGATGTCACCCAGGAGACCTCAAAGAGCCACTCCTGCTTTTTTCCAATTTGCAGTCGTCTTAATGGGAGCAAGGACGGCTCAGCTGCCAGTGGCCGATGTTTCCAGCCACCTCGGGCACCACCCCCGCTGCCGCCGCCGGCCCTTCCTGCTCTGCCCTTTCTCACCGCAGCTGTGAGAGGTTTAGGGGAAAACCAAGGCGTTTTCGTTTCATCTTGCTGCCCCCTTAAAAAAATGAAAATGAAACAGTCGCCTACTCCCTGGCAAAGAGAAAAAGATCCTTTTAATGACTGGGGGCTGCGAGGGGTGGGGGCACCCCAATCTGAGCCTACCATCCGGGATGGCATCCTGGTGCACACACTTAGGGTGCAGTGCCCCTGGGTCTCGGCCTAGAGTCGCCCAGTGCAAAATTTCAGAAGCGCGAGGTGGAGAGTGTGAGCAGGAAGTGTTTCTGAACTGCGCAGGAGGAGTGGTGCCGGCGGGGGAGGATAGGCCCTATTCACTCTCTGAACCCCACTGCCGGTGTCCTCGCCTTGGTCCTGGGGGGCCTGTTCTTGGCTGGTTTGCCCGCAGGGCTGTGTCCAAGGTATACGGATTATACGGAAGCGAAACCCCATTAACCTGTTTCCCTGCATCAGAGTACCTATGGAGGGTTCCCTAAAGCCCAGGTGGAGGAGGGCAAGCCTCCTAAAAGTCATCTTGCGGGACACATCCACGGCTGAACGCCGAGGTCCCCGGACCGAACATGCAGCAAAGCTGAAAGCGCGCCAGGCCCAGTTGCCCGGGTCTCGCCGCAAGGTCTGGGCACGTCCCTTCCCTAGTTTCTCGCGGGGACCTGGCTCTTGCAGCTGGGACGCCGTGTCCTCCCGCCCCGGGTCCCGCACTCACCTTGAAGGCGACAGGCAGCGTCTTGTTGCAGCGCCAGTGAGAAGGCAGCACCGAGCAGAGGAAGTTGGGACTGTCGGTTCGCACGAGCTCTCCCGCATGGTCCGCCAGCACGTCCACCATCGAGCGCACCTCGGGCCGGGCGCGCCCTCCGGGCCCCACCGCCGCCTGCGCGCTCAGCGCGCCACTGTTCTCTCCCATCTTGCCGCCGCCGCCGCCGCCGCCGCCGCCGCAGGGAAAGGCCGTGGAGGGAGGTGTGAAGCGGCGGCTGGTGCTGGGGTCTACAGGAATACGCATAACAGCGGCGGTCAGGGCGCCGGGCAGGCGGCGGCGGCACGGCTCCCCCGGGGGCGGCCGGCGCGGGCGCCTCCTCGGCCGCTGCTGCCGCGAGAAGCGGGAAAGCAGAAGCGGCGGGGCCGGGGCCTCGGGACGCAGGGGGCGGCGCCCGGGGACGATCCTCCGGGGCCTGCCCGCCGCGAGGCCTCGCTGCCCCGACGGCCGCGCGCAGCCCGCCGGCTAGTCCCGCATCCCGGGCGCGCGGCCCGCGTGCTGCCGCCCCTCGCGGCGGTCCAGGCTGCCTGGGCCGCGGCGGGGCCCGCGCGGGCTGTGCGGCTGCCGCAGCCGCGTCCTGGCCCGCAGCCTGCCCGCGGCCGCCCCACCGACTCCGCGGCCGCAGCCCCAGAACAAATCCTCGAGAATCAAGTGGCTGGGCCACGGCCGCCCGCGCGGGGTTAGTACCCCGGGCTCGCGGGGGCGGGACTGGCCCGAGAGACGCGTGGTGCAGCCAATCGGAGCCCCCATCGCGGGCACCTCCGCGGCGTTCGCGGGGGAGGAACGGGCCCACCGCAGGCCGCCCAACGGGGAGGGGCGGAAGGCCCCGCCCCGCGAAGTCAGCCCCGGGTCGGAGGCCTTGGCTCAGTAGTCCAGGGCCCCCGAGAGTTCAGGAGCCCCGGGCAGACGCTAGAAATTTGTTTAGAACGTCCGGGCCCCACAGAAAGCTCCCTTGCTGCCCTCTCCAGGGTCGAGGCTTTCTGACACAGGGACCGCAACCCCTTCCCTCCTCCTCCGCTCTGCCCACAGCGAGGCTCCCTGAACTCTGGACACTTGTGGTCTGTGACGCCGGCACCCTAACCTGGAGACTGCGGGGACTCCAGGGCCAGTGACAGGGCCCCGGGAGCAGCCCCAAAGAGGTTACTCATCTTCCCCCCCCTACACACCACCCTGCAAACTACTTTGACCCAAGAGCTTCCACAAGGGATTTCACATGCCATCGGGACCAACCCGTGGTCTCTGCTGCTCCTAGCCTTGCTTTAGTTCTGGCCTCAGTGGCTCCTATGCCACTCTGGGGACAGACGGAAGGAAGTCTCCCACGGACCCGCAAAGGACTGTGATCAACAACTCGGTTCCTCTCTCCTTTTCCCTGAAAACAATTTCAGGATCATGCAGGCCTCGAGGCATCTTTTTCTTCGTTGTGGCAGCCTATTTTGAAAACCAGGATGCGACCTGCAAAACGCGTTTTCCCGATTTTTTTCCCTCTACAAATTCAACCACGGTCTTGCGCTGTGGAACAGCACGCGAGTCCATGACAAGAAGAAAACTGCAGAGGGGCTGCAAAGCTAAGGGCCCTGGCTTGCAGAGGAGTTTTCTAACTATGCGTCTGGAAAGTGGCCCCTGCAACTTCAAGCCCACGTCCTCTTAGGCCCCAGTGCTCTGGCCGCGCCGCAGGAACGAGGACAGCTTTGCCGAGGCAATGCCTGCTCACCTGGCTCTGGGGTCCCGCTCTCACTCTCCAGGTGCAGCCTAACCACTTCTGGGCTGTACTGCCAACAACCCCAACCTCACCCGCCTTCTAGACCAGTTGAACAGGCCTAGGGACGGGCTCAGCTGGGAGGGGGACAGGGGACAGCAAACTCCTGTTCACTCCGAATATCGCCCCAAATGCTCTCCCTGGCCTCTGGGGAACGAATGCACGTTAAATCTCCCTGCCGCTTTGGAGATTGGCCTGGATTTTCGTTGTCTCCAGTATACGACAGGCGCAAAACGACGAATCCCAAGCCTCAGGAGCAAAGAAGCACAGGATCCGACGGCAGCGGAAAGATCTTGTCCTTGATCTCACCCTGCCCAGCGCGCACTATTTCGTTGTCGCCAAACGAAATTAAACCCTGAGTGGCTCCAGGGGGCACAGGCTCTGACCCAATTCTGACCACCTGGAGAGCTGGCTCCTACCCTCCTGGGAACCTCAAGTCAGCGCCTCAGGTCATTTCCAAAGCAAAGACAGCGGAGTCCCTTACTGGACCTTTTTAAAGAGCCTAAGCCTAGGAGTTGTAGATCACCAAGGCCCGCGCACCTCAGAAGCTCTGGCACTAGGAACCAAAATCTAGAGGAAAGCCAGAGATGGGGCTTTGTCACAGCCGACCTCTGGTACCTTCTCTGGGGACAGCCCATCGCGTCATGGCCAGGTAGGGCCCGGAGCCCGAGGCGTGCTGCCCTTGAGCGGCTGTGGGGCCATGACCCGCGGCTTCTGGGGATTGCAAATTAGATTCATCGAGTGGTTTCGGTGTGCGTCGTGCCCTTGTACTTGTCCCTCCCTTCGATTTCTCTCTCACCCTATAGAGGGTTGACAAACGGGGTTTTCAAAGTACGAAGCTTTTGTAGGCCCCTAGCACCATGCACAGGACTCAGCGCGGCTCCGGCCCTCGGGAGGGCGCTCGCTGTCCGTGGGCACCGGAACCAAGGGACCCGGGTTACAGGCGCTTAGATCCCCGGCCCCAGGTCGCGGGGGCGGCGGGGGCCGCGAGGGCAGGAGCAGTAGCAGGAGCCACCGCTAGTTGGCGCCTGCGCCCCGCCAGCCACGGAGACGCTGGGCTGGCTCTCTGCTCACAGATGCGCCCCAGCTGCGGTCCCGGTGTCCAGGCGCTGCGGGCCGCCTCCCAGGAGCTGCCCTTTCAGGGCGGACGGCTCCTCCTATTTCTCGCCATCTGTGCGGCGACGTTTCGGACTAACCCATAACTTTGGGTCAAACCGAAGGCCACCTTCCTCACCTTGATTGAGAGAGACTTTCTGTTCCCTGCGTCCTCTTACCAGCAGAAGGTGCTTCCTGCCAAAAATGCGCGGTTCTTCCCTGTCCCATTCTGGAGGGACGAACAGACCAGCTAGTTCCCAGTTTTCACCAATCGCCAACCTGCTTCCTCTCCATCCTGGTCGGACAAAAACTACTTCATCTGTTTTTGGCCGTTTAGGCAGCGGGAGACATGCGGACACCCTCTCCCTTTCCCATCTGGTATGACCAGTCCTTTACTCTCCGTCTTCCCTCCACCCCATGGGCATACAGCCCTCTTTCTCTTAAACCACCCCCAACTAAGAGCACCCTAAGTTGTCCACTTCCCTCTCCCAGCTTGTCTCAGAGCTAGATGAACTGGGACAACCTGAGGCACAGCCAGCTAGCTCCTTTACCCCAGGGAAGGGGTCTGATGGCTCTGCCAGCTCTGTACCCATCCACCACTTTGGATGCAGAGTCCAAGGCACTGTGACCAGTCCTCCCTTGGGCATCTAGGAGCCAACTCCAAGTGCCTTCTTGGCAGCAAGGTGTTTCCATGCTAGGGGAGCTTCCAAGCTTCCGATCTGATTCCTAGGGAGCAATCAGTTCCTAGGGAGGGGTGAGGATCCCCCAAGTGTGCCAGACTATACTCTGGAAAAAATTCTAAGAGATCCACGGGTTGTAGAAGGAGGCTGAGTCTGCAGTCCCACTGCCAGAGTTTGTCTTCTTCCGTGGCTCACAGTGATCTGGGGAAAGTTGCTTAAAACTTCTTTTAGCCTTATTTCTTTCACTTGTAAAGTGGGGGTACAAGTAGTGGCCTCTTCACAAAATAGTGCATAAAGTGCTTTAGTACAAGCCTGGGACACAAAAGGTACTCCATTCATGGGGGATTGTCACTATTATTTTTATGGGGGGAAAAAAAGGCCTGTCACCCCCTTGTTGGGTTTCTTGACAAATCCCTTCCCCAGACACTTCCCATCTGTGAAATGTCCGATTCTTATTCCAGGCTCCAAGCTTAGTCCATGGCTGTCCTTCTTTCTTTGGTTCCCCTAGTGGGTACCTGGGGGAGGTGAGAACTAGTCTGTGACCTCCCCATAGACAGCTCAAAGGAGGGTTGAGCTTGGGTCCTGATGACTCCTCTTCTCCTAGGCTCATAGAGTCTCACTTTGGAAACCCAGTGGCCTACACCTACCACTCCCCTTCCTGAAGGCAGGCACTTTCCTAAGAAACAACTGGGCCTCTGCAGACACTGTCAGCCCCTCCCTCTGCCCAGGCATCTGTTTCCTTTATCCAGTCTCCCAAGAGCCCAGTCCAGTGAAGAGCTCAGAGGATTCTCCTGGAGCTGAGATTTCTCCCATTCTGGCCTCTACACCCCCACTCCAGAGGTTCCACGGTGAAACCCATCTCCTGTTTAGTGAAACTCAAGGGGGACATTCCTGTCCCATACTGATCTTCAGTTTCTTCTTCTGTCAATGGAAGCCATTCTAGCAGCTTCACCTCACTATGGGGGCATTAGAGATTCCCTCTAGGAGGGGAGTGGCATTGTATTTCACCTATCTAAAATGTTATTATCAATTGTTGGTATCAAAAGAAAGAAAGAAAATGCTGGCAAATAAACTAGAACTCATCTACATTCCTATTTCTGAATGTATATGAGCATATATATATATATATATATATATATATATATATATGAGTGAATATAAATTAGTAAGAAACAGCAATAAAAATAGTAACATTTTCAAGTTGTGTGGTTATTTCCTGCAGGGCTAAGAGGTCCCACCCCAGAGAATCCAGCACAGGGGACGTCTCTCCTTTTTGGAAGGATCCAGAATGTGCAAGAGGACAAACGTGCTTCTGGAATTACAGAGGTCTTTTATCTTTTTCTCAGGGGGGAGGAGGACCAGATTTGGAGGGGAGGTAGGGGCGTGGGGAGATCACAGTGGTTAGGACATAGGACCCAAATACTGCCTGGAGTTGGTGTGATTTTGCCCAGGGTCTGCACACCTCTGATGGTAAAATGGGAAGAGAGTAACAGGTCTGCTGAGGTTTTGCCATGTTCCCTGTGCTTGGGCATTACTCACATTATTGTATTTCTATAACGACCAATGACCAATGGTTATGTGGAGATGCTGTGTCCATTTACATGAAAAGCAAAATTGTCTCAAATCTGCCAGGCTAGGAAAGACTGAGTCGGGTTAAAAGCCAGCACTGGCTCAGAATTTAAGGTGTGGAAGCACCACTTGGTTAAGCACATCGCTCCTATCCTCCCCTGGGATGAATGAATGGGAAGGTGTGTAGATATAGAAAGTGGGATTGTGACAGTGGGGGACCTGGAGCTGGTAAAATCTGGTAAACAGCCACGAACTTGGAAATCAGCTGACTCTTCTCATTGGGGTCCGGAGACTGGAAGAGCTTGCCAGGGTCACTTCGGAGGGTCCTATGCTGAGACCCACCCACCTCTCGCTGTCCTTCTGCCTCAGAATTAGCCTGCTAGGAGGCAGGATAAGCTGCAGTCCCTAGTTTACAGATGGGAAAACGAAGCCTGACCAGGGTCTGGACTGAGCTCCAGCATGACCCAAGGCGCTGGAGGGGCTGACATTTGTCCTGCTGGAACCTGCAGCCCTCCTCCAGCCCAGGCTTTATGTTCCCACCTGTGCCGCCTCCCGGCCAGGCCTGATGCAACCCCAGCGTGCCTATGTGCCTATCGCTTGAGCAGAAGTGCTACAGTCGGCTGCATTTTCCTGGAGGTCCCAGTGTTCCCATCTGAACCCCAGGGGTACGCTTCCACTGTGCCTCCGGGTGCGGTACCAGCTCCTTGCGGGGACCTCCGACGGGTTTCAATGTGACCTTGGCTGGAGCCCGCAGTGCCCCTCTTTGCCGCACAGCACATTGCTGGCGCCAGTTCCCTTGTGTGTGCTCAGAGCTGAGGATGCCCCCCCAAATCCAACCCCGTTCTGCTGTGGGTCAGTGGTGTGAGTGCTCTTGGGGATGGGAGAGGGAGGGATGGGAGAGAAGGTGAGGGCAGGTTGGGGGCAGGTTGGAGGAGAGAGATGATCCCAGCACTCTCACCGCCAGAGCTGAGGCTGTAGGCTCCACCCACGGCCAGGGGACGTGGATTCTGGTGCCCAGTCCCAGAAGGTAGGGTCTTCCTACCACTCTCTGTGCTGCTCACTTTTGTCATCTATAAATCAGAGAAATAATTCTAATAGGCACGTATTTGGTCTGACTTTGAGGATTGTTCTAGGCTCAATAATTGCACTAATCCTTTGCATGCCCGCTGTGGGAATTTTCACTCACCCTTGTGTGCCGCTGCAGGGTAGAGATTTTATTCTTCCCATTCTGCAAATGAGGAAACCCGGGCTCAGAGGGTAAAGAGCTTCCCTTCTAGGGCCTCAGAACCTGAGAAGTTCAGACAAGTTCTCAGGGATCTATCTCCACTCTGCTGGCTGGTCACAGTGCCTTGGACTCTCCATCCAAAGTGGTGGGTGGGTACAGAGCTGCCTGGCAGAACCACCAAATCAGAGGCATCTTCTCTTGGGGTGGAGGAGTGGTAAGAGGGACCTGGATAGCTTGGAGCCCACGGGGATGTGATATACCCTTTTGCCCACTCCAGGATCAGGCTTCCACTCTGGCCGGCAGGAAGAGAAAGGACTCCTCTGAGTGGCTATCACCTCTCACACACTTATACACATTTATGCCTCTTAGTGTTCTTACAGGGTCGGTGCAGTTATCACTTCCATTTTATATGTGGGAAAACTGAAGCACAGAGAAGGTAAGTAACCTGCCCAAGGTCACACAGCTGGGAAGCCATAGAGGTAGGACTCCAACCAGGCTGCCCAACCCTGGAGCCCAAGTTCCTGACCACTACACTCTTTTCACATTGACCAGAATCAGATGTTGGAAGGCACTGTTATGGAACAGAATAAGAATGCTGGCATAAGAATTATGAGTAAGATTCAGAATTTTCTTTTTTTAAGATTCAGAATTTGACAATGTCAGACCCAACAAGGCTTTCCAGTACCAAAGGAAACCCCCATTTATTATGTGGCAGAACCAGGCCTAAGGAGGAAGAGGGTCTCAGTCAAGATCATAGCCTCTGCCAAGGGTGGAGTCTGGACCCCTCCCCCTCCTGCTACCTCCCACTGACTCTGACCCCAGTACCTTCCTCTCTCCTTCTCCCTCCTCTCTCCCCACCACCCACCGGGCAGCTCCTGGGCCCCGCCAGTCCCATTAGGGATTTTCTACCTCCCCCCAAATGTCCTAATGACTGTCAGTCCTTGTGAAGCCTTAATTAATCTCAGAGGCCAATGGCTTGGAGGAGACTGGGGGCTTTGGCCTTACGCAGATGAAGATTAGGGCTTCATTTCATGTGGTGGTGAAGGAACGCCTCAGACATTCCTGCCAGCAATAAAAGCCACATGGCTTTCCAGCGTCGCCCTTGGAAAAGAAAAAAAGCACAGCCCTTTGCGGAAAGAAATCAACTATGTGCTGTATGCATGGCATGAGATAAAAAACGAGCATAATGCGGTGGAGAACAGTCGGTCTTTCATGCGCCTCCAATGGCCACCGAGAGTGGCAGGGCCAGCGGTCATGGTCCCAGCTGCAGCCCCAGAGAGAGGGAGTGGCCCTCCACACAGTGGTGGAAGCTTCAGCCCCTCCACCTGAACTGGGCTTGAGCTGCCCCAGGTATCTATGGGTAGGGCCAGCTTCCTGAGTGTCTTCTTAGAAGGGTCATGAACTTGGTTTAATGCTTTGCCACCCCTTGAAATTCTTAATATCTGTGGAATAATAGCTCTGCATTTTCATTTTGCACCGGGCCCCCAGAATTATGTAGCCAGACCTGACCATAGGTTCTGCACAATTAGAATATTGCCATATCTCTCCTGGCCAATACAGGTACCCGGGCCTAGGGAATAGTGTATGGTGACCACCTGCTAGCCACTTTGCTTACATCACCTGAGACAGACTTCAAAGTGACTCTGTGAAATGCAGATAAAGAAACTGAGGCTCAGAGAGGTTTCCATGTAGCAAGAAAATCTAAATTTGAACTTGGGTCCCCTGGCCCCCAAAGTGAGTGCTAACCCCTCATTCTGCAGTATTTTGACTTCACCATGTCCTAGAGTCAGGCTATTACCAGAGAATAGAGGCATAACTGAGGCCAGAGAAGTGAAGGCCCTCAAGGTCACACATAGTCAATGGCACATGGAGGACCTTGGCAACAATAGATCTAGGCCTGTATGCACAGGGCTGGGGTGGGAGTTTCAGTCTTAAAGTTGTTTGTGCCACTTGTAAGTATATTAGCTCTGTGTGGGTCATTGGTCTGGGATATAGCTGGAGCCCTGGCCTCCTCGGCTCTCCATTCGAAACATCTGGAAGTCCTTCCTTTTGTCTTCTTCTTCTCTTCATGCTCCAGTTTTCCTCTGCCACCCTCACTGGTTGGGAAACAGTTGAACCTTGCACCTTGCACCTTGATAAACTCAAAAGTGTTCAAGTCCTCAATGAATCTTAGAAAACTGAGGCTAAACAGAACCCAAAGACTGTCATGTCCTATAACCGGGCTGAGCCTGAGGCTCATGGGCCTGGGTATTAGCTCCAGGGGAGGTATTCCTTTGTTCCTTGCTGGTAACCCTGGGCAAGTCCCTTTGCTCTCTGGGCCTCAGACTTCCATTCAGGGAGTGCATTGAAATACATCTGACCCCCAGGAGGTGTGTCTTCAACATTCTAGAACTCCATACTAGTCTACAACAGGTCTGCTTATTTCCTCATCTCATGGCTGGGGAAACTGATGCCCAGGTAGGGTCAAGGACTGCCCAGGGTTATACAGGATGCTTACTGGCAGCTGGACCTGACTCCAGGGCTCTTGTCTGTCAGCCTAGCCATCTCTGCACAAGCCTTGGGAGGATTCAGCCTCTGTGGGGTCAGCTCACCCCTGTCCTGCTCCCACCAGCAAGCTTTGACCTGTCAGGCACCTAAGTGCCCAGACCCTAGAAGTCACATATAAGGGTTCTTGGTAGATAATGAAGATCCGCTGTGGCCTACATGTCTCCCAGAGTTCATATGTTGAACCTTCATCCCCATTGCATTGGTATTAAGAGGTGGGGCCTTTGGGGAGGTGACTAAATCATGAGGGCTCTACCTCATGAATGGCTTAGTGCCTTTATAAAAGTGCTGGAGGGAACTAGGTTAGGCCTTTTCTTCCCCTTCTGCTTTCAGCCTTGTGAAGACACAGCCTTTGTCCCCTCTGGAGAACACAGCCACAAAACATCATCTCGGGGACAGATAGGCCAGGCCCTCACCGGATGCCCGACTTGCCAGAGCCTGCTCTTAGACTTCCCGGTCTACAGAACTGTGAGATGTAGGTTTCTATTTCTCTAATTCTTTTTTTTTTTTCTTTTGAGACAGAGCCTCAAGCTATCCCCCTGGTAGAGTGCCATGGCACCAGAGCTCACAGCACCCCCCAATTCCTGGGCTCAAGCGATTCTCCCGCCTCTGCCTCCCAAGTAGCTGGGACTACAGGCACCTGCCATAACACTCAGCTATTTTTTTGGTTGCAGCCATCATTGTTGTTTGGTGGGCCTGGGCTGGATTCGAATCCGCCAGCTCAGGTGTATGTGGCTGGCGCCTTACCCACTGGAGCCACAGGCACCAAGCCTATTTCTCTAATTCTATTTATAAATTACACCGTCTCAAGTTGTTTTGTTATAGCAACACAAAATGGGCTAAGATGATCTCTTCAGAGAAAAGCATGCCAGGTAATGGCAACACTTTTTGTCTCCCAGTCACATTTAGGCTGTGTCAGTGTTCCCATAACAAAGGCCCCTTTCCCAGGAGTTATCATGTGGCTAGAAAACAGGAAGGAAAGATCAGACTCTGGGACCTGAGGGGTGGGTGAGGTGGGAAGCTAGGATGGGCACATATAGTATGTGCATGTGCATACATTCCCTTCATGAACACACTCTCACACATGCTCATGGGCACACTCTCACATAGCACCTATGCTTAGGGGTACACTTACACACAGCACACATGCTCATGGGCACACACACACAGCACATGTGCTCATGGGCACACCCACAGTGCACACGTGCTCATGGGCACACACACAGAGCACACGTGCTCATTGGCACACACACCTAGCACATGTGCTCATGAGCACACTCTCACACAGCACACATGCTCATGGGCACACTCTCACACAGCACACATGCTCATGGGCATACTCTCACACAGCACACATGCTCATGGGCACACTCTCACATAGCACACATGCTCATAGGCACACACACACAGCACACATGTTCATGGGCACACTCTCACACAGCACACATGCTCATGGGCACACTCTCACATAGCACACATGCTCATGGGCACACTCTCACACAGCACACATGCTCATGGGCATACTCTCACATAGCACACATGCTCATGGGCACACATACACAGCACATGTGCTCATGGGCACACACAGCACACATGCTCATGGGCACACTCTCACACAGCACACATGCTCATAGGCACACACACACAGCACACATGCTCATAGGCACACTCTCACATAGCACACATGCTCATAGGCACACACATAGCACACATGCTCATAGGCACATATACACAGCACACGTGATCATGGGCACACTCTCACATAGCACACATGCTCATGGGCACACTCTCACATAGCACACATGCTCATGGGCACACTCTCACACAGCACACGTGCTCATAGGCACACACACAGAGCACACGTGCTCCATGGGCACACTCTCACACAGCACACATGCTCATGGGCACACTCTCACACAGCACACATGCTCATGGGCATACTCTCACACAGCACACATGCTCATGGGCACACTCTCACACAGCACATCTGCTCATGGGCACACTCTTACATATACATCACTGGTAACTCACAAGCAACCCCATGTAAACAAGCTCTCATGGAGACCAACATTGTTATAGTGGAGCCTCAGGTGTAAACAGTTAAGTGTATGTGTGTGCAAAGACATGACATCTATCTGTATCAACATGCACAGACCCATTAGTGTAGATGCACAGATAGGTCTCAGAGTTGTGCAGACACACATTAGGCAGAGACACATATCAGGTGGTGTAGACAGCAGGCCACTATGTAGACAAATCTATACACACAGAGACAGGTGTCGAAGCAGGGCTCAGAGCTCTGGATTTATAGCTCTGAAAGGAGTTGAATCCTGGATGTGGGAGAAATAGATTCTCCTCAATTCAGAGGCATAGACTTTCTGGGTGGTTTGCCTGCCTGGGGCGTCTAGATCCTCCCCCAATAGATGAGTTTCTGTCTCCCATTCCCTCAGTGTCCCCTGAGGGTAAGGACAGTCTGTCCTACTGGCTTAGAGACAGGCAGGTATAATCAGAGGGTTATAGCTAGGGTGCCCAAGACAGCACGGGTTCGAGTTTAAGTTGAGAGGCCCTGGGCCTTCTTTAAGCTTCGTTCTTCTCACTTGAAAATGGGGACAATCACTTTTGCTCAAAGGTGGTGTGAAGGGGCTCCTAGTATGCAGTGGGAACTCAGAAACAGCAACTACCACAGCCCAGGGGATTCAGCCTGTTAGTGCCCAAGTGACACCCCAGGAACCTGGCTTAGGGAAGAGTATTAAACCCAAGTCACATGATGAGCTATTGAGGCAACTCGACACTTTGCCCTGGAGAAGAGCTACCCTGGCGAAGAGCTACCCTGGCGGTAAGAGCTTCACTTTCAGATTTATGAGGAGACCCCCACCCCCACCCAGGTGAGAGGGCTCACATGGGGCGGAGATCCATACAAGGACAAGAGGAATTGAGAGCCAGTTAGAAATACAATGAAACACGTCCCACTGGAGGTAGAGAGCTCCCTGTCATGGGAGGTATTTAAGTTGAGATCAGTGCATTGTTGAGGGAGTTTCAAGTGTTAGATAGTGTAGGAAGCTGGACTACACACTAGCGTCCAGCACAGGTCAGCCCGTAGTAAACATTGTTTTTGAACAAGTGAGAGAATGAAAAGCTCCATTTGTGACCCAACTATCTATGAGTTCCTATCCTGGTATCTCCACCTGCCAGCTGTGCATCCTGGGACCTCCCCAAGCCTCAGTTTCCTCATCTGCAAAATGGGGAGAACAAATCATCTTCCAGATGCTTTCCCCATCTAAACGCCTTCAAATGTTTCATGAGTTCATATTCCCTATTGCCATCCTTTCAGGTCGTCCCAGAATTTCTGTTCTTACAAGTAGAAAATGACATTGAAAGCAAAAAACACACAGAAAAGCAAGAGAATGGTTAATACAAAAATCAGGAGAGTAACCTCCACTGCATGCCACCAGTGGCAGGGGGAAAGAGAAGTTTGTGATTGGGAATGGGACATTGGAATAGGTGCCCTAAGTTCTGATTAGTGCCTTAATTTTTTAAGCCAGGTGGTGGATACACATTTACTCTTTAAAGTTTTTTGTTCGTTTGTATGTTTGTTTGTTTGAGATAGAGTCTCACTTTGTCACCCTTGGTAGAGTGCTGTGGCATCACAGCTCATAGCAACCTCCAACTCTTGGGCTTAAGCGATTCTCTTGCCTCAGCCTCCTAAGTAGCTGGAACTACAGGCACCCGCCACAATGCCTGGTTATTTTTTGTTGCAGTTATCATTGTTGTTTTAGCTGGACCAGGTCGGGTTGGAACCTGCCAGCTTTCACCGTATGTGGCTGACACCATAACCACTGTGCTATGGGCGTGGAGCCTATTCTTTAAAGTTTAACAGTACTTATATTTACTTCTGTACTTATATTTTACAATCAAATATTATAATAAAGTATTGTAAAATACTTTAAATTTTTTTTTCAAAAATACTTTTAAAGAAAAAAAAAATAGAAAAGTCTGTCCTGCCCCCAAACCTCTGAACAAAAATGCACAATAAGGCTTATATTTGCATAGAATTACACAAAGTTGGGGTGTGTTTATTCTCGGCCAAATCCCTGTCTCAACCATATTTTCCCGTCTATCAACGCAGTCTCAGCCAAACCATGTGGGAGCTGTGGAAGCCCTCCCCACCAGGGCAGCATTTCTAGGTGACCATCATGCTGGGCATGCTTCTTGCAGCAATCCTGAAATCCCTTCAGTACCCTCCAGGTATGTGTCAGGGGCCCACTTTACAGGCAAGGAACTGAAGTTCACCAACACAGTCTCTTGGACCCAGATAGGGCAGAGCTGGGATTTGGACCCCAGATCTGTCAATGCTGACTGGACCCTATTGCCTGCAGCAGCCTTACCCTGGGTTCCAGGGTGGCCAGTTATAATAATAACGGGTGACATATATCATTTCATTTAATCCTCAGAAACACTTTATGTATTAAGTACCACTGTCATTGCCCCCATTGTAACTAGTAGTAAAATGGAGACACAGGAAGATTAGAAACTTGTCCAAGTTCACCCCAGGTGAGTGTCAGAGCTAAGCCTTGAACCTCAGCAGCCCGATCCCAGAGTCTGTGCTACTGGCCTGGCTGTGTGTAAGCATGGACTCCATGGAAGCAAGATAGGGCCATGGCCCTGTGTCCATAGCTGACCCCAGGGATAAAGGCCAGCAGGGATGGAAGGTCAGGGTTGAAGGATGCTGCCTGGGAGATCTCCTGCCAGATGGCCAGCACTGTGCGATGAGCCGTGTCCCCAACTCCTTACCAGGCATGGCCCTTGGGGAGGTGCTGAGGACGTGGGCATAGCCAGAGAAAAGCTAGAGCAAGCTGTAAATCTCTGCCTAGCAAGTCCAGGTACAGAGGCTCAGACACTGGACACTTAGTCATTTGTCATTGGCATGAGTTTGTCACTGGCAGGAATGTGACATTTTTCACCTGTGCATCTCTAGCTGCCTCTGAGTGAGCTTCTGGAAGCCCACCAAACGCCCTCAGACCCAGAGTGGGGGCTGAGTCCTCTCACTGCCTCATCTCTGAGCCTCAGTCAAATCTGGGGTGGGCTGGATCATTCAAAGGCCCGTTTAGCTCACAGAGGCCTGGGCTCGACCCTGTCCCTGTCCTCATCCCCAGCCCTGCCCTTGGGGAGCTCTGTGCTTAGCCAGGGAAGACACGAGATTGAAAGAAAAATAAATAAGGAACAGACAAGGAGAAGCAGGCACTAGATTCATACAGTCAGCAAATATTTATTGAGCACCTACTGTGTGCCAGGGGTTACTTTAGGTGCTTGATACAGGAACAGGCAAGATAGCCGTGGAGCTTCATGAAGCCCTGATTCTAGCAGGGAAGACAGAAGACAAACAAGGAGGTGAATAAGTGAACACGTCAACATTTGATAGCGTCTCAGGACGTGGAAGAAAACAGACAGGGTAAAATGATAGACAGGGACCTGCTGGGTGGACGATAGAGGGGCTGGCCACCAATACTTCAGACAGGGTAGTCAGGGAAGGTCTTTGGGAGGAGGTGCGATCAGAGCTGAGATTTGGGAGTAGAGGAGGGAGAAGGGAGCTGGCAGGAGACCCCACTGCATGGTGGGAACCACTTCACCTACCTGCTTTCTCCTCCCTCCTCTGCGCGGCCCATATTCCCAGTTTCTAGAACTCTTTTTTACCCCTTATCTCTGTTGCTTCTCCCACAACCACCTCAAGAACCAGATGGGGTGAATTTAAGCAGCCCGACTTACAGTTGAGGAAACTGAGGCTAGAGAGGGGAAGGACAGCCTTTCGTGGCTTCTGAATGCCAGGACCAGACCCAGACCAGCAGCTCACAGCCTGGTGCTCCTTGGTGCCCGCCTGTCCAAGTCTGGGCAAGCTACGGCCACTGTGGAGTCAGGCTGTGGGCACCACTTCCTAGAGGTCACAGGGCTGGAAACGTGGACAGCTGGGTAGGGCCTGGGAGGGGGCAGCAGCTTGGGGCTGGGCGGGGGTCCCAAGCGGAAGGCGCCCAGCCCTGATTGGAACAAGGTGGTGGCCTTGGGAGCAGAGCCGGGTGTCATTGATCTTGCCCGGTGTTCCAGCCACCAGGCGGGGCCAGCGCCGGGCAGACTGCCGGTTTTCCCAGGTGTGGGGACACCCTGGGGGAATGGCTTTTCATGTGGTGGCAGGGTAGGCATGCCACCCAGCATGTGGGGGAGGCCAGGGCGCTGGGGGCATGCTGGCAGTGGGGGGTGTCTGGAGATTCAGAATCCACAGCCAGCATATATCAGGCTGCCGAAGACAAGGTCGTGGACTTGAGACTCTGAGAATGTTAGAATCTTCAGAGATTGTCACTCTCATTTATTGAGCACTGACTGTATGCCGGGCATGTGCTGAGCACTTTATACAATGTGACTCTTTTTATCCTCACTCTTCCCTAGAAGGTGGGTTCTATGATTATCCCTACTTACAGATGGGGAAACTGAGGCTCAACAAGGTTAAATGACCTACCCGAGTCACACAGCTATGAGGTTTTTGTCCTAGAACATAAGATCCTTAGAACCTGAGGGGTTCAGAATATGAGAGTCATAGCTGCTCAATGCTGGAAGATTCTTGAAAATCTTTTAGTCCAGCCCCCTTATGTTGGAGAAGCATGTCTGGAGCGGGGTCAGTTGCCAAAGAAGACTCCAAGGTCAGGACTCGTTAGTCCTCCAGGTCATCTTAGGGGCTCAGCTGATGCCTGAATGTGATGCCTCTGAGGGAGGCCTTGACCTACCCCATCAGGACCTGGCATGGTAGAAGTTTCTTTAAACATCTAACCTGAGTCCCTCATGTTGCAGGGAAACTCTCTTCCTTCTCATCTTGTGATACTTCTGCGAAGAGTTTGACCTTTGATGTTGGTACAGACTGCTGGTGTTGGGGGAGGTGTGGCTGTGCCCCTTCCCACTGTAAAATATCTTCTTCACTGCCTGTCACAGGGCTTCAACGTTAACGACTTAGGCTGTACAGAGTTTCCTATTAAAAAGTGAGTACTTTTGGAGTGGGTATCAGATTAGCAGGACATGGTGGTACTGGGGCTGGGGACAGTTGAGAAGCAGGAGGGGGAGGGGTCACGGATTCTCCCTTTCCAGTCAGCTTTGATGGGGTTCTACATGACATGCTGGCCTCCATCCTCCATCTCTCGATCCTCATCTCCTACTCCACTCCCTTTTCACCCTGCTCCAGGCACACTGCCCTCAAACATGCCTAGTATGTCTCCCACTGCAGGGCCTTTGCACATGCTGTTCCCTCTGCCTGGAAAGCCCTTCACATTCTGTTTGTCTAGCTCAACTCCTTACCTCATTCAGGTCCCTGCTGCCCTCTCTAAGAGGCCTTCTCTGATCCTCTATAGTAGACATAATAATGGCCTCAAAAAGATGTCCACATTCCTAATGCTGACACCTGTGGATTACATGGGCAAAGGGACTTTGCAGATGCGATGAAGGTTAAAGACTTTAAGATGGGTAGATTATTCTGGATTATCTGAGTGGACCCAGTGTAATCACAAGGGTTCTTACACAGAGAAGTGGGAGCTAGAAAAGGACAGTCAGAGGGAGATAGGATATGGGAAACCTGATTAGGGAACCAGAGAAATGGCAGCAAGAGAAAGACTTGGCCTGAAGTTGCTGGCTTTGAAGACAGAGGAAGGGGCCACAGGCCAAAGAAAGCAGGCAGCCTTTAGAAGCCAGACAAGACTAGGAAACAAACTCTCCCACAGAACCTCCAAAAAAGGAAGCCAGCCCTGCTGACACTTTGATCTTAGCCATGTGGAGACTCATGTAGGATTTCTGTTTCCTAGAACTGTATGATTATAAATGTGTTTTGTTTTAAGCCACTAAATTTGGAGTAATTCATTATAGCAGCAATGGGAAACTAATACATTTCCATTCGTGGATTTATAGTAACTTAGCACATCTATTATTGCCTGATAAATTGTACCTTTACTTATAAATTGTACAATTCTCTTTCCCCCCATAGAATGTCAGCTCCAGGAAGGCAGGGATTTTTTTGTTTGTTTGGTATTGCATTCCCAGACAGGGTTGTCAGATTTAGCAAACAGAAATACAGAGCACCCAGTTAAATTGAATTTTAGATAAACATGAACACTTTTTTAGTATAAAGTTGCTCCAAATATTGTAGTTATTTTTTGTTTTTTCTGGAATTCACATAATCTTAGTGTCCTATATTTTATCTGGCAACTCCATCCCCAGCACCTAAAATAGTTCCTGGGTATATGCTAGGGATCTCAGTAAATATCTATGGAACGAGTGATATAAATAAATGAATGAATTAGCATTAATTTCTAGCTTAAAAATCCTCTTTGGATTCCAGAATGCCTGCAGGACAAAGTATAAATAATAGGAAACAGGAAAAAACAAATAGTTTCATGGCCCCTCTTATATGCCAGATGTGGTCTGAATGCTTTATAGTTATTAATTCAATTCTTGTAGTAACCCAGGTCATTAGCCATATTCTAGATGAGGAAACTGAGGCCCAGGAGGTTAAGTAACTTGCTGAAAGTTACACAATTGCAGAGCCAGTCAATTTCAGACCCTTGAAGAACTTGGCTCATGGAATGTTCCTCTTTATCTCTCCATGTATTCATTCCCCTGAACATGGTGTGTTATCTCTCTCTAATAGTCTAGGGTGCCTTTTGAGGAGTATGCTCCCCTATTCTCTGACAGCAGAACTCCTACTCATACACATAAGCCCCTTCTGACTTTTCCCTCTTTGTGAGTGCATCTCTAACACTCCCAGGAGGACTTACTCTTCACATGGCTCCTTGTTCAGATGTGTTGTAAAGACTTGCTATTTTGTCCTTTACACTCCCACCCACCCCATCCTCCCCAGATTATGACTCCCTGAGGACAGAGATCAGTCACTTTTAGCTCTTTGACATGTAACTTCAAACTGAGTCTGGCTTTAGGGAGGTTTCCAGAAGCATTTGAGAATGAATGAATGAACAAATGAATAGTTGAATGAATGGATGAGTGAATTGAAGGAATGCCCTTCTCACTCTGGACCTCAGTTTTAGAGTCTATGAAAGGGGAAGAATAATCCCTAATGCCCCCCTATCGCTTAAAACAAAACACATTTTTTCCTGATTATAAAAATAATACATATTCATTAAAGAAAAATTGGAAAATAATATAATTATAAAGAAGAAAATTAAAACCACCCACAATTCTGCCACCCAGAACAATGGTTGCCATTTCGGTTTTTAGCCTTCTGGTATTCTTACTGTCTGTATCGATCTAGTTTCATTTTCTCCCTGCCCCCCTGCCCTCTCTTCACGCCTTCCTTTCTTTCAGATTGTTGGAAACATATAGTACACATTTTTAAACCTGTTTTTGAAACTCCCCAACATATTGTGTATGCTCCCTCATGTCATCAAATGCTCTCCCAACAGCAGGGGACCACGGCTGCTGAGAGGGTGGGTGGGGCCCCAACTGGACCCCCTTAGTGTTACCTCCCGGTCAGCTGTTCAGGCTGCTTAGGTGTCTTTGGATTTCTGTTATTATGAAGACGCTGCAGGGACACCCTTGCAGGGACGTCTTAGCCATGTGTCTGATTCCTCTGGGATTCAAATTGCTGAGCCCAGTATGGACACTTTCCGGCTCTGGACACCTCCTGCCCACCCTCTCGGGGGATGTCCTGCATCTCTCTCCCACCAGCAGCCTTGACTTCTCAGCTTGACAGGAAGCCAGAGGCATTATTAATTCACCTCATCTGAAGAAAAGGCCCAGAGCCTCGCTGGCTCCATGTGAGGCTGAAAATACCCATTTATCCAGCCATTTCTCCATGTTATGGTCCAAGGCTCATTGTTTACATCTCAGATGCTTGGTTCCAGCCAAAATAGCCATGATCTGAGAGTCCTGGGGACCTCAGGCCTGTGTGGACATCACACTTGTTAACACTTGGCGGACTGAGCTTGTCGTGTACCACATCTGGTACATCTCCGTGTATCCTCACCATTACCCTCGGAGGGAGGGATGGCTATCTCCCAGCTACAGGTGAGAACACGGAGGGTATTCTGATGCTGCCCCAGGGAGCTGTGGTCTTGTAATCTGGAGGTGTCAAGACGTGGCGCCCCTACACCTGCTGTCTGCTACCTGATGGGGCACAGTCCCAGGAGCACCCACAAGGAAGCAAGGACCGGTTTTGGCCTAAAAGCTTTGGCCCACATCCCACACCCTGGCTGCCCTACACATGTGCCCTGGGAAATTGCTGCGTCTCACCTCCTCCATCTGTAAAATGGGAGAGCAGGAATTCAGACCACAGCCTCGTGGGTTGTGTCTGCCCTGAGCTCAGTGGGTGTTGGTGCTGAGTCAAAGAGAGAGAGACCTCTGTCAGATGGGGCCACCTCGCCACAGGGGGGTTGGAGTAGGCAGGCTTCAGTCCCAGGCTGGGCTGGGAAGGGCCTGATGGCCCAGACAGAGGCTGGCCCAACCCAGCCCTGGCAGATGCGAGGCTATTTTTTAACAGACCCCACAGGAAGCAGAGGCCAGAAATGAGTTCAGGGGGTTAACACAGGCCCCTGGGGACCCTTCCAATTTGCATCCTCTTTCCTCCACCACCCAGGGAGCTGTGCCAGCTTCACCAGAGCTCCCCTGGAGCCTTCCAGAGCTCCCAGCAGATTAACTGTGGGAGCTGGAGGGTGCCTGAGTAGCCCCTGTTTGACAGGCAAAGAGCCCAAAGCCGATGTGTTTTGAGCAGGATGGGCCACCTCACTGCCTGTGCTGTGTGCTTCTGCCAGGACAGGCTGTCTTCCCCACCTCTACTTTCCAGGGGGACCCAGGGCAGGCCCCTTCCTCTCCTGACCTCAGTTTCCCCCTCTGTGGGAGGATAGGAGCTTCACCCCCACTTCAGACACCTCTGAGGCTTCCCCTACCTGGGAAACCTCCTTCTGAGCCAGGGTCCCCAGCCCATTACATCCTCCTGGTTCCTGCGAGGCCTCGGCCCTCCAGAAACACCAGCCCCATGGACAGGAGTTGTGTGCAGGTGTCTGAGAACCCCCAGGAAGAGGAGAGCTTTTCTGGCCAGAGAAGCCTATACCTATGTGAGGTGCTTGTGTGAGCTCACATGTGCCCCGTAGGGTGGACGCCCAGGGCCAGAGGCCAGAGATGGAGGTGAGACCAGACTCTGGTTGCTGTGCCAGGGCCACTTGTGACAGGTCCTACCAGAAACCCTCAGCTGCTGCTCAGCTAATCTGAAGGCTGGTGTGGGGGGCGGGGGCTGATCATGTGTGGGGAAAGTGCACCTTTGGGGAGGGGCAGACACAAGAGCTGGGACACCAGTGACTGCTTGAGGGGAGCTGACCCTGAGTGACCTCCCCTTATTTATTGTCTATTTAAACAATACTGTAAATAAATAACATTAATTGAATCCTCTGCCCCCTGCCCCCATGATATGGGTAATAAGAACGCAAAGGAAAAACTTGGAAAATACAGAAAAATACATACAAAATGTTAAAGCCTAAAATCTTATAACCAAAGTGAAGAGGGTGAGCATCTCTAAGGGCTGGGCCTGTGGGTCTTCATAACAGAGTCATAGGAATTTCCACACCTGGAGCATTCCTTGTGCACTGCTGAGGGAGCTGAACACTTTAAATGTGTCCTAGTTTATTCTCTAACAACCTAGGAGGGAGGCCTCTTATTCTCCCCATCACACAGGTGAAGAAATAGTTAAAAGGGGGTTAAATATCTGCTTCCCCAGGCGGGGCCAAGATGCAAATCTGGGTCTGGCTAAGGTGGAAGTGTGCTCAGGGCTAGACTTCAGCCTGCCCTGGGAGACCACTCATTTGTGCACTCCTCCAGCACCCCCTGTGACTCAGACCTAGCTCAGCACCAGGACTTGGCCTTGAACAAGACAGCCCCCAAATGGCCACAAACAGAGTGCTGCTCTTGGCCACAGCTGGATTCCTCATTCAAGTTGTCATTGCCCCCAGCCTGGCTACTGCCCTCACTCAACAGGAGCCTCTATGAACTTTGCATTTGCCTCTTTTCAAAAGCCAAGGCCAGGTGTCTGCTTCACCAGGTACATTGTCCACTGCCACTCTGGGGCGCACATCCCTGGAGCAGGGAGTGGCCTTGACCCCGGCTAGACTAGGAAATCCCATCTTGCCTAGCAGCCCAACTGCTCCGAGTGCTGCTTGGCAGATGGCAGGCCTCAGCTCAAAGCTTGGGGCCACCCCAGGAGGAGTCAGCTTGGCTGAGCTCTGGGTAGTCACTGGAGGGCCTTCCATGTCCTCAAGTTCTTTATTATTTATTTATTTATTTTTCCTCAAGTTCTTATGACCTGGGGCCCCCTTAACCCTGCTACCTCTTTTCACATAGAAAAAAAGCAACAAGACAGACCTGGGCTGGGCCCTGCCAGCACCATATCTTTGGGGGCCCTGCATGTCCCTCAGTCCTCAGGCCACCCCAACTGCCTTATTTGGGGGCTCTGTTCAAAAAGCAAGTAGGGGGTGCTTTCTCCTTCTTCTATGGTCTCTTGACCTACCTCTGTGGTTATTATTATTATTTTTTTTTTTTGTAGTTTTTGGCTGGGGCTGGGTTTGAACCCACCACCTCCGGTATATGGGGCCAGCACCCTACTCCTTTGAGCCACAGGCACCACCACCCCTGTGTTTTTTATTTGCTAATATCTCACTTCCTTGGACATGGGGAGACCTGGCGGGGGAGTACAGACCATTGCAGAATCCCATGAGCTACCCCCAAACTTGGTGTGTGGGTCGCATGCACCTCTGTTCTCCATACTCACATGTTCTTGCCAGCACCCAGGCCTCCCCAGTCCCTAGGCATGCTCCTCTGTCCCATCGGACTTCACTTACTAAACACCGATTCAAAGATAATATCAAGAATTTCAGTATAGCAACTGCAGAGCCTTAAACCCAGCACAGGGGTTCCCCGTAGTCTCATAGGCGACTGAGGGGTGGGGTGGGTCTGTGTTCTTAGGGTGGGGGATGTGCACCTGGGCAAGCACAGGGTCCTGCATGCAGAGAGGGAAACTGATGGGAATTCCAGTGACTTCGTCAGGATGCCCAAGATTAGGCAGAGCCTGTAGGAGATTAAGCCAGCCCTGCTCTGGGAGAGCAGAGGTGCCAATGTACTCAGTAAGGATAACGTGGGCACCTGCCAAGTGGGAAAGAAGCCCTTTTTCTATGATTGCCACATGGGCCTAGGGTGTCCTGGCTTCCTGGAGTGCTCTCTGAGCTCAGATTTGCCCATGTTTCATCTATCTGTGCCTTAGTTTCTCCAACTATGCACTGGTAAAGGAGAGGACTCAAGCGCTTTTTGCTTGGGCCATTCATCATGTTTTAAGAATCTTCCCTCCCTTGCTCCTTAAATGATTACTGACCCATTCTCAGATGAAGAAACTGAAGCCCAAAGAAAGCAATGACTCATCCAGCCAGAAAGTGGCAGAGCTGATTCTGACTGGCCTCCTCTCACCCTTCAAGTCCCCCTGGCATTTCCGAATATGGCTGGAGGACACATGAACCAAGCTTGTGGAAATACCACCAGCTCTTTGCGGGAAGGGGGCCGATGGAAGACGAAGAATGTTCCTTGATCTGAGGAAATCTTGATTGACTAATAACTACTATGCTGTGGCGAGGTACACAGGGTCTGGAGGCAGCCTGCCTGGGTCTGAACCCCAACTGGGTGACCTCAAGCAGGTGGCTTAACCTCTCTTGGCCCCAGTGTCTCCATCTATAAAACAGGCTTCATAATCGCATTTCTGTCATAGGGTTGTGAAGACTAAATGAGTAAAGACATGGAAAACACTTAGAGCCTGGCATATAATAAGAGCTATGTAAATATTTGTTGCCAATATTATAACTATTTAGGAGTTGAGTCATCAACTCTATTTTCTAGACAGTCAATTACGCATTTATTAATTTTAATTTTGTACTTTTCCTTTTAGTATGTAGGAGTCAGCAAATTTTCCTTTAAGCCTCATATAATTTCCTAGATCTGTGAAAAGCTAAATATTCCCTGGCTCCATAGTTCCTACAGCTCAGGACTTAGTAGCCCTCCCTAGAGTAGATTGTAAAGCACACCAGCCCCTTCCAGATGCTTTCATTCATTAGAATACCAAAGTCTCTGACAAATCCTATAGCAAAACACAGCTGAACTGAGGCTCGACTCTCCCAGGCCCCTCATTTCCTGGTTTCTAGGAAATTGCAGAGGGAGCCAGAGCCGTAACACCCCTGGCAGTGCTGAGTTGGTCTACCTCATTCTACCTGTACAGAAGTCATCTTCAGACATGTGCATCCATCACCAGGCTGGTCTTCATTGTCTGATTCAGTCCCCACAGTGGCCTGGAGAGGTCGGTAGCATCAACATCCCCATTTTACAGATGAGGAAATAGAGGTTCATGGAGGTTAAGTGGCCACCCACCAGTGAAGTGGCAGATCCGGTAGACAAACCCACAACTTTTGTTTCTAAACTTCGCTGTCTTTCTCCAACATATTGTAGGAAAAATAAAAATAGATCCCATTCTGCCAGGATCAATCTTCCCCCATGAGGTTTTTAAAAATGTAAGGAGTCCCCTGCCCTGGTAGCACTGAATGTATCAAAAACTTAAAATCTTCAGTAGCTTTCTTTTGAGTCCAGAAGTAATACATGCTTGCTATGCATAAAACTTGCAAACATTTTGAGTTGTAAAACAAAACAACTCCATGATCTTACCCTAAGAGGTAACCCATTAATAGTTTAATATACACTATTTTAGATCTGCATGGTCCATCAAGGTGGCCATTAGCCACATGTGGATATTTAAAATATTAAAGTGAAGTAAGATTAAAAAAAAAGTTCAGTTCCTTAGGTGCACGAGCCACATTTCAAGGGCTAAAGTATTCACATGCAGCTAGTGGCTACTATCTCAGGCAGCATGGGCATAGAAAATTTTCATCATCACAGAAAGTCCTGTTGGACAGTGATGTTCTAGATTTTTCCTAGACTAATCCTGACATACATGTATAGAGGTTAAGTACTCCTAATCCCCAAATCTGAAACCCGAAATACTCCAAAATCTGAAACGTTTTGAAGGTCCATGTCATGCTCAAGGGAAATGCTCATTGGAGCATTCTGGATTTCAGGTTTAAATATAACACAAAGATTTCAAACTACAAAAAAATCCAAAATCTAAAACCTGAAAGCTTCTGGTCCTACACATTTTGGATTAGGGATACTCATCTTGTAATGACTGTTAATGTTCTTTTTTTTGACAGAGTCTTGCTCTATTGCCCTGGGTAGAGTGCATCGTCGTAGTTCACAGCAACCTCAAAGTCCTGGGCTTAAGCAATCCTCCTGCCTCAGTCTCCCAAGTGCTGGGACTACAGGCACCTGCCACTATGCCCAGCTAATTTTTCTATTTTTAGTCAAGACAGGGTGGGTAAGGGCTCAGGCTGGTCTTGAACTCCTGAGCTTCAGTGATTCTCCTGCCTTGGCCTCCCTGAGTGCTAGGATTATAGGCATGAGCCCCTGATCCCGCTGACTGTTAGTATTCTTGATGAGGTTCTCAAATATATTTCTGAATTGACTCACACTTGGAGGGAAGAGAGCTTATCGAGGAAGAAACTAGACAGGGGAAAAATAGACTGGAAGGAAATACACCAAACGACAGTGGTTTTTCTGGTTGTTGAGATTACCGAGTTTATATTTAAATTTCTTAGCTCATTTAGGCATTCTACAACATAAAATGCAATGGGGCAAGGATGTTGGTTGTGTTTGTGTTTTCCTTAATGTTCTTTCTGGTTCTAAAATCTTCAAGGTATGATCTTACCTAAGGCCTCACTGATTATTATTTTTTAAATTATGGACTCATGAAGGATGGAAGCCTACACAAGTCAAAGGGATGAAGGGGACACAGACGGAAATTTGCTTTCAGGCTGAGCACTCCTCCAAGGGCTGTCCTAGGCAGGGTGGCTTCAAGGGCCCATAATTTGAAGGGCCCCATTCTTGGTTTGATATTCTATTATTGCTGTCCTGAAATTCTTGGGTTTTGGGGGGGTTTTGGTTTCTTTTTTTTTTTTTGGAGACGGAGTGTCATTATGTCACCCTTCGTAGAGTGCCGTGGCATCATAGCTCACAGCAACCTCAAACCCTTTGGCTTAAGCAATTCTCTTGCCTCAGCCTCTCAAGCAGCTGGGACTATAGGCGCCTGCCACATGGCCTGGCTATTATTTGGTTATAGTTGTCATTGTTGTTTGGCAGGCCCAGGCTGGGTTCAAACCTGCCAGCTCCCCTGTACATGGCTGGCTCCCTAAACCGCTCAGCTACAGGCGCCAGCCTGCCCTGAAATTCATCATGAGTTTTGAACAAGGGACCCAGTATTGTCATTTTACACTGTGTCCTGAAAATTACACAGCTGGCGCTAGCTCCTGGATTCTCCCAGGAGAGGTTTCACTCTGACTGCTCTGAACCCTCGCCCTTGTCCTCTTCCGACCGCAGATGTGGCCGTCCACGGAGCACTCTACGTGCCTGAGAACAAGTGAGCCTCGGCCGCTCAGATGTGTGTCTAGAGAGTGGTAAAAATAGGGCTTGCAAGTGGGTGCGGGAGGCCCCTGTGGTCTCAGTTCACACATGTATGTGCCCTCAGGGCCACGTCTGCATTGGCCCATTTCCGAGCACGGCCCTGTGCATCATGGGATACTTCGCCCCACATCACCACCCCTCTCAGATCCTGCCCGGACCCTCAACCCTGGCTTGAAGCCAAGTGCGACCCTCCAGGCCTGACCCAGGCTCCTCTCGCTCAGCCCCTCCACCTCTCTGAAATCCTCTACACCTGGTCCCTCTTCCTCGCTTTTCTCCCTGTCATTCACTCCTCCTGCACCACAAAGGTTCCTTCTGTCCCGGATCTGCCTACTCTAGATCCAGATCAGATTCCATCCTTTCTAGGAAGCCTTCTGGGAGTATTTGAGAAGGGCCTGCAGTTACCGTGGTTGCACAGAGGGGGATATAAATCACCTTGCCTGGAGGTATCAGGGAGGGCTCTGTGGAGGTGGTATGTCTGGGCCTTAAGGAAGAGAAAAGACACCTGCCAGGTAGAAGGAAGGGTTTGATAGGTGGGCTTTGATTTCAGACACCCTGTAGCATGAACCCAGCCTTGCCAGTTACTAACTACATGACCATGGGTGAATGAATCACTTCCCTTTGCCGAGCTTCGTCTATAAAATGAGGCTTGTCATGATGATGACACCTACTACATGTGTTATCATAGAGATTAAGTAAAACGGGACATGCTTGCAAAGAAATTGACACAGTGCCAGAAAGCTAAGATTCTATGCAGCTAGAAAGGACTTAAAGTAGAGGGGTGTGGGCAGGCAGAGGAAAGAGCCCCTCCGTGGGGCTGCGGTAGGCTCAGGTCTGGGCTCAGTCTCAGGGGCCCTGGAGCTTAGAACAGGTTCTGTAATTCCCTGGCTGTGAGGCTTGGGCAAAGACAGCCCCCCCCCTCACTCAGTTCCCTCATTTGTAACTGACAACTACAATGCTGAAAAACACGGCTGATGGGGGAGCGAACGTTCCTGATGCTACCTCTTCCCACATGTCACTAGCCTGCCAGCTCTAGGAGGGCAGGCATTGTGTCTGTTTTAGTCACTCCTGCATCCCCAGCACCCAGGACAGTGCGTGCACACAGTGGCTGCTCTATGAGTGCTTGCTGAATGAATCAGCAGCACGGATTTGCCCACCTCACATCCCAAGTTCACTGGGAAACCAGGCCTGCATCTGCAGATCAGCCCACCCCTGCGGCCACAAGTGCTGCCTGAGCATCTGCTGTGTGTGCGGCTCTGCCCAGCCCAGGAATACTCTTGCTCCCTAGACAGGCAGGGCACAGCCAGGGATGCAGGCAACAGACACAGGGACTTGGGAAGAAGAACAGAGAGGGGGACAACCAGCAGGGCCTTGGCTGGGCAGGAGCAGGCTGGTCCCAGGCTGGAGCCCAGGCTGGTGGGAGCCCCAGCTTGCTTGCTCCTGGGAGGGTGGGGCTGCTGCTTCCTCTTTCTTTCTTTGAAAAAAAATGTTTTTCTCCTTAAATTTATAAGTAATACATGGTCCATGTTTAAAAGTTTGGAAAACACACAATCACCAGAAGAATTTAAAGTCAAGAGGAATCTTTACATTATGCCATCATAGCACCATGCAGCATTAACTACAGATGATGCTTTGGTGTTTCCTTCCAGTCTTTTTTCTTAGGTGGCTTGTTCTCAAAAGTGGCTTCCTTTCCCCTTAGGAAGCAATACAGCTGTTCTGTAGGGCGTTTAGGGGAGGGTCTGGGCTCTCCCCATGGGCCCTCTGTTACTCCTGACTTGCTCCAACCATCCTGGACCCAGTGCCTCTTCCTGAGGCATGAGGGTGCTCAGGGCTGGGGGAGGTGCTACAGCAGGTCTGGACTCTTGCCCTTGCTTCCTCAGGAGGTGGGGAGGGGGGACAGAACCCAGGCTCACAACCAGAGGGCAAGCCTTGCATGAGGATAGCTCTTGGGACTGTGTGTGTTGGTTCTCAGCCACTGGAACCCAGGCACTCTGGATTCGGGGACAGGGGCATGGCCAAAGTGGACCTCTCCTCTCCACCTCATCCTCTTCTGCTTTTCCCTGTGAGCTGTCCAAGTGTCCTTTTCCCTGAATGCCATCTGCTTCCTTGAACTAACCTTCTAATTCCTTCAGCAAAGGTGAGCAGATCAGGACTCAGGTGTGCATGACAGGAAGGGACCAGCGTGTGTAAGAGCCCACACCCCACACAGACTGCGTGATAATGATGCTGTCTCAGTCATCGTGTCCTGCAGTGAAGGACCTTTGGAGGGGGGCCGACTTTGGTCACCCTGCAAATCGTAAGTTACACACGTCTGCCCTTTCCGCCCACACGTAAGTCTGAACCTTTTGCCAAAAACACTTTTCCCAGACTCGAAAGAAAACCCCAAAGAGGAACCTAAACCTTCATTCTGCCTTCACTGATTGGACAGGAGCACTCAGGCTCCTGCCAACAAACATTTCAAAGAAAAGCCAGACGATGAAGGGGGAAGTGATGAGAGAAGCTGGAAACCTCTTGGGCCGACGAATAATCGGGCCACTCATTCATTCTTCTGTTCTTCTAACCATTGAGTCAGAAGGACTGAGCATGGCTGGGAGCCTGCCCCTGCTCCCAGGAGCACCCTCTGGACACCTGTGGGGTGTCTGTGATGGACTGTAGTGGCAGGGCATCCCCAGGCCTTCAGGGGAGAAGGAGAAGGGCCAGGAAGGCTCCCTGATGGACGAGAGGGTTTCTCATCCTCCCCATCCCGCTCACCACTGGAGAGAAGGTTTTTTCAGAAGAAAAATATTAAAAAGCAATAATTTCTGGTATTTATAGAGGGCTTCACTTTGCACCAGGCCTTGTGTCACACACATAACATGTATTATCTCACTAAATCTACCCAGTAAACCTAGAGGTGGATGCTGTTAGTTTTCCCCATTTACAGATGAGAAAACGGAGCACAGAGAGGTGAGGCACTCCACCTGAGACCACACAGCACGGGAGTGGCAGAGCTTGGCTGCAGTCTGGGCTTATAGTCCTGTGTTTTGTTGTTTCCTCACCTCAGACCTGCCTCCTTTGCCCCTGAGAACCATTAACAAGGGCCCCCAGCAGCATGGGTGTACCTGTCTCCAGCCCTGAGAAAACCAGGGTTCCTCACCTGAGAAAGAGCAAGGGGGTGAGGCGTGGAAACATCTGCCAAGCAGCAAGTGATCATACTGGAAGCCCCAAGGGGCCTGAGCGGATTGGGAGGCCTGTGTGTACCCAGTGAGCGCTCACTGTATACCAGGGCCACATTCACTCTTTGCAACCACCCTTTGAAGTCAGCATTACTAGCCCATTTCACGGAGAAGGAAGCTGAGACTGAAAGAGCTTAATCAACACGCACGTCAGGTCACCCAGCTGCCAAGCAGCTTAAACCCTGGTCGGTCTGACTCCTAAACTCCCTGCAAGGCAGATGGATGGTCCCAGGGAGCTTAGAAAAGGTTGTTTTCTTGCAGCTAAATTCAACCTTTCACAAGGCCACACCCTCTTTGGACCTCAGGTTCCCCATCTATGAGACGAGGAGGGGTATGCTCTGCCCCCCAACTCTGACATTCTCCTGGATTGGCTCATTGTTCTTCTGACTTCTCAGGGCAAGACCCAAGTCTCACTCCCAGCCCATTCCACACGGCCAGCTCCCGTGTCCCGGCTGCTTCCTCCAGGAGACCAGTGACAAGGGCCCAGGCTCTAAACCCACTGAGGACTAAAGGCGGCCCTCACGCCGACCCTCCCTCCCTTCTTCCATCCTTCCTTCCCTTTCCTTCTGCCACCTAAGGCAGTGACTAGAGTGGGAAGGGCTGGCTGAGTTCAAGGACGGCCCCTGGCCAGCCCCAGGATGGAGGCACAGAGGAGGCGGGCAGCCCCAGGATGGCTCCTGGCGGAGGGAATGTTTGAGCTTAGATTGCAAATTGGGTGGGACTCCTGATGACCAGGAGGACACAGTCTTGGTGGTAGATTTGAGGAAGGGTCTGCAGATGAGGTGTTCCCAGGAGAAGGTGATAGAGCTGGCTGAACCTGGAGCCCAGGCCTCAGTCCCCCACCTGTGGTAGAGTCCGGACTGGCTCAGAGGCAGGCTGGGGTCAGAGGACGCTGCTCTCTTCCTGCCTCTCAGAGCCTTTACAAGGTCAGGTTTTCAGGCCTTTCTGCTCAGAGCATCGTCTCGGGGCCCCCTCCCCCTCAGTGAGGGAGCAAGCCTCTCTTTGATGCGGCCACCTCAAGGCTGAGGTGTCAATGGGCCCTCTATATGACCAGCGGGGCTACTGGGGGCCGCCGGCGGCCGTAGTGGGTGCGGTGAGGCCAGGACACACAGTCCCACTGTGTGGAGCTGGCTCATGTCTGCCCAGACCCTGTGGGCAGTGGGGGGCTCCCAGGAATGCCCTTCCAGCGTGGGGGGCACTTTGGACACCAGGGTGGTCTGGGAAGACGGGTGTGTACGGGGCGGCCTCAGAAGCCGCCGTCAAAGGGGCCTGGCAGATGTGGCGCCAGGCAAGCGCCATAGTGGGTGCGGAATGGCCGGCGGTCAGTCCGTTCATCTCCCAGGGCTGGTAGGGGTGGAGGAGGCTTCCACGGACACGCATCCAGGGCGACCCACCGTCCCAGGTTGCCTGAGATAGAGGAATTTCCTGGGACTCGGGACCTTCACTGCTGAAACAGAGTCCTCTGTTGTCAGCCACTGTCCAGAGCTTAGCAAAGGACACAGAATGACCTCCCTGTCCAGTGACCTCTGAGTCAGACTGTCCCCATCAGACCTGTCCAGGGCCATTTTGTCCACCCCCTGCCTCCACACAGGCCTGATTCATGCCTGAGACTCCATTTTCCATTTCTCCGGGGTGTCTTTAGGGGAGGGGCTGGTGGCCAAGTCCAATCACTACTTGTCCAGACAGTTGAGGCCGGTCCTGCGGCCAAGCCGTCTCCCAGCACACCTGCCACGTCTCCAGCCATCCCCAGGCACCTGAGTCAACTCATCCTCTCTGGCCGCCACACCTTTGCCCAGATGACTACTTTTACGAGGACAGACCCAGCTGCTTGTCAGTCCTCTAGGGATGTGTCCCCACCTCTCCCGTCTGGGATCCTTCCCCACCTCCCCCGTATACACTTCCCAAACTCCAGAGCCATGTCCTCTTTGCCCATCCCTTCCCCCGCCAGCCTAAGTTGTTAGGGTGGAGATTGTGACCCCATCTTCCGTGGGCTCCCAGCACGAGGCCTGGCTCTGAGTACTTAGAAAGAAAACAGTTACTGAGCAATTACTTGGTGCCGGGCTCTCTGCCCACCATAGCAGGTTGGCAGAGCCATCATCCCTCACAGGTGAGGAAACTGGAGACAGAGGCGAAGCCTTCACCGGCCCCAGGTGACAGTGAGGGGCCGAGTCTGGCTCCACAGCCCGAGCCTGAATCTCAGTACTCCTTAATAAGTTCTTGTAAAATTACTGAATTAGTAAATGAAAACTTTTGCCTCCCCACTGCTCCCTTAAATCCTGATGTGGTGGTTGAGGCTATTTCCTCCTTCCTAGAAGGCACCCAACCACCCTTGGGAGAGAGCGTATGTTAGTGGGGTGCAATGTAAGGGTGCTATGGAGGGGGGTTCCCAGGGGTACAGAGAAGGGCCTCATGGGGCATATTCAGTATGAAGGTCCCGGCCCCCAGTGGGGCTGTGGGTGGGCACTCCGAGGTTCTCAAGGCCATTGCCCAGAATTGTCAGATGGGGAAACTGAGGCTGCCCTCAGTACACATCCATCTCCCCAGTCCTGGCTTGGAGAGAGGAGGGGACTGGCATATAGTCACACAGAACATCCAAGTCACAGCTGTCATGTCTCAGCTTCCCCGTTCATCAAGCAAGACGAATAAATATCTGTTTATCCACCTGGGAGGCCCCCTGGAGGTCCCTGTGCCCTCTTACACCTCCATCTCTGAGCCTGGAATCCCACCACCAGCATGTCGGCTCTTTGGTTTAAGTATCAGCCTCCTGCTCAACCCGCTGCTTGCAGGGCAGAATCAAATGTCTCTCCACTATGAATCCGGGGGAGTTCGGGTCCCTTGACTCAAAATGAACACCCCTGCGCTTTTAAGTCAGAGGAACCAAGAGAAGCAGGGTGGGTGGCAGCTGTGTGTCACACACAAGCAGCCACCCTTGTTCGGGGGCCCAGGACTCTCCTGCTGCCTCAACAGGTCTCTGGGTGGGCTCCAGCTTACTAGAAGGCAGGGCACAAGGAGACACTTCATTCTCAGCCTGTCTTGGCCGGTAGAAACCGAAGGGAATCCATTTCCCTCTGCTGTATGGGGACACTGGGGTAGCAGGACCTCGGTGACAGTGCTCAAGTCACAATGGGGGAGACAGAGGGGACTGGGTCATCTCAAGGATGGTATCCAGCTCACTCATGCCCTTTTACTGATAAAAGAATAGTAACCCAGAGACGTCTGATGACTCGACCGAGTCACACAGCCCACGGTGGAGGACTGGGCTCTCCCTGGCCAGCAGTGCCCAGGCCTGTCCGAGGTAAATGTCAGAATCACCGTGAGGGGATTTTCCAAACCACACTTGCCCAGGCCCAAACCAAGAGATTCTGATTCCACAGTCTGAGGTGGGAATTGGGAACCCAGTGTTTAGAAGCTCCCCAGGGGCGCTGACACCTTGCTCAGGGACAGGGTTGGGACAGCATTTGGAGGAGGCAGAAAGGGGAAAGAGGAGGCTGAAGGCAGTGGAGGGGAGAGTGAGCCCCGTACCCTTCTGCTGAAGACTCTAAGAGATAACACACTAGGGGCCTGGAGGCTCTGATGTGCACAGGCCTCGGGGGGTTCGTGAACTTGGGCTGGAAATCATGGCATCCTTCCCTTTGTCAACTTCTAACTGATATTTAGCATATTTTTTTCCACAGCAATTTTGTCACCCATAGGGAGCACAGATATTCTTCGGTCTCATTTGGGTCCTTAGGGATTATCCTGAAATACTGTGTGCTCATCACTGCTGCCTGCAGGTGATCACACTGGGTTCATGAAGAGACACCAGGTCACCGTCTCACAGGCTTGCCCTTTTACTTTGATGACTGTATTCCATAGACTGGGTTTCTCTGCACGCTTCCCCAGGCTGCAGAGACTGGGAGGCTCAGAACAGGTGAAGGACCCTGTAGGCAGTGCGGAGCCAGAGCCCCGCGGGACATCTTAGGTTTGACTCTCTTTGGTGACAAGAGTTGGCAGCTGGGAGCCTCAGGGACAGAATTTGGGAGATAGGTCCCCGAGGCAAGCATGGGGGAACTGGACAGGCGAGAGGGGGCCGAACAGTATGGACAGAACTTCTTCATGGAATCACCAGGAAAGCCCTAGGACCCCAAGGCCTCCCCAGGGTTTCAGCCTACACGGCACTTTCTACACCCTCCCTGATGACCAGTCCTTGCTCTCCCTAGCAGCCTCCTGTCTCTGGGCACATCCTGGGCCAAGGCCAGTGGCTCTCCTCTTCCCCCCTCTCTTGGTGCTGCCGTGGGCCTCAGGAGCCCATCCCAGGCGGGACAGCACATTAGCTCTGTCTCCTAAGACTCCTTTGTTTTAAACCCTACATTTCTCCATCTTGCTCATGGACGTTGAAATACAGATTACAAAGACCCAGCAAATGGTTTTTATAAACTCTTATTTTCTGGCCGCAGAACTGCCTTTAATTAGCTCTGTGGACTACAAAGGGAACAGCGTGGTAATGGCAGCAGCTTGAAGGAAGGAGCCCTCGGCTCTCAGCTCCGGGGCCTGGGGCTGCTGCTTGCCACGGGCCACACCCAGGCTGGGTGGCAGTGCCTCTGCTTTGGGGGACTGCAGGCCCCCTTTCTCCCCCTCTCAGTCCCTACCTGCAGCTGCGCTGCCAGCCTTGGCCTCATCAGGGAAGAGGGACAGGCCTCCTCTTAGACAAGCCTTCACAGAAGCCTGCGGACCACAAACCCAGGCACAGGGTCCCACTCACTCTGTTAGCCAGCAGCAACCAGGCAGATGGACAGTCACACAGACCCCCACAACTCTGTTGACCCCTTTGGCTGAGAAAAGGCAGCAGCACCCCACTCCTAAAGGTGGAGCTCTAGATCCCACACAGCCCCTCTGTTCTGGAGCAGACCTGGTCCCCACAACCCAGAGGCACTGCCCTCACACACACAGCCTAACCCCAGCCTCAGACAATCAGGACGCCACAGCCAGAGGGCTACAGAGAGGTTAATTAACTTGCCTAAGGTCTCTCAGCAAGGAAGCCACGGGGTTGTGGGACCCAACCTCAGGTGCCACAGTCCCTTCTGGGCTCCTGTTGGGAGGAGAAAGGTGGCAGGGGGTGTCTGAGACCAGGCAGGTCAGTCCCAAGGGCCAGAGAGAGGCAGGAATGGACTTCCCAGCCCCAGTGAGTTCCCAGCTCCAGTTAGATCCCAGTTTGGGATCCTAGACTCTTATCCTTGCTAAAAGACACAACCAGAATCCTGGGTCCCTCCAGGCCAGGAATAGAAGCAAAATCTGCACAGAAACATTTTCTTTTCCTCTGTGGCCAAGTCCACAAACCTTCCCGAGGTCTGACCACCCCCTTACCCCAATGCAGATCCAGCTTCAGTCCAGCTCAGCAGCACACAAGTTCTCCACAAAAGCATGAAGTTTCTTCCCCTCCCTCTTCCCTTACCCCAGGATTACATGGTAAACGGGGGCTATGAGCCTTGGAAGGTCTCTGGATCTTGAGGAGCAGCCTTGTCCCCTGCCTGCCACTCATGGCTGTCCTCCGAAGTTGGCCAGCCCATGTCCGCCTAAGTCCAGGTGGGGGGTCCCAACTCCGGCAGACCAGGGGCTAGGGCTGGAGGGCCCAGGAGCCGCATCATTGAGGCTCTCCACACCGAGATCTCCGAGACTTCCCACCTTGACCTCCTGCCACTCCGAGGTCTGGCCTTTGAGGTCTGGAGGCCTTGCAGTGTCCACCTCCCCTGCTGCTAGCTGTCCCCACCAGCTGAGGATAAAAGTCCCACAGCAACGTTCCACACCACCAACCCTCTCCCCTCCCCAGCCTTTCAGAGGCCAGCAGGTCTAGGCACTTGAGGGCAGCCAGGGTGGTTGGTGGCGGGACGCGGTCCGGGGCCTGGCCACAGCTCCCCACCCGCAAGGGCCGGCCCACGGCCCTGGGCAACTGTTACTCACCACGGATGAAGGTCGGCGAGTAGGTCGGGAAGGAATCGAAGATGCTGTTGGATGCCATGCCCCGCTCTGGAGAAGGCCAGAATTCAGCCCTTCAGGGGGTTGGGTTGGGATTGACTTGGTTGGCTGTTGTTTTTGTTTTTTGGGGTTTTTTTTCTTAGCTACTTTTGAGAATAAAAGGGGGGGAGCATTGCGTTTTGTTTGTTTTTTTGTTGTTGTTGTTTTGTCTCTTTTTTCTCCCTGCTGCTACGAAAAAGAAAAAAGGAAAGAACGCGAGAGTGTGTGTGTGTGTGAGCAAGAGAGAAAAAAAAAATCCCCAAGGAAAGTAAGTTTCTGTTTGTACCCAAGAATTTGGATTCCCGGTCCCACAGGAATGTCTAGCCACAAATTTTCAACAGAAGCGTATGCAGAGTGTATCATTAGATGGCGGGAAGGGGCTTTCGGCAGCCAGGGTGGAGGAGCTCCGGGCTGGGAGAGCAGAGGAGGCCCCCACCAGCCACAGGGAATGAATGAATGAAGCTTACCCTCGACAGAGCCCAGGCTCCGGTGGGTGCGAGGGCGGCTGGGGGTGGGAGGACCAGGAGCCAACCAGCTCCCTCGCAGGGCCCTGGAGGCAGCCGAGGGCCTGGCCTTGTGGTTCTGTGGTTGAGGGACCAGGCCTTCACAGTGTCAACCCAACCTCAGCTCACAGGATGCAAGCAGCCCGCTGGCGGCCTTGGCCCATTGGCTGGGCCACGGTCACCTGGGCCATGATGTCACGGCCTCTTAGAAGATCTTGTGGTTGCCTCTCTCTTTTTTGGAAAAAAAAGAGACAGAGAGAAAGAAAGAAAGAGAAAGAGAGAAAAAAAGTGATGGCTTTTATTTGTGGAGCTGGCCTCAGCACGCGGCCCAAGAAGCAGAACGGAAAGCAGCAGTTGGAGTGGGCGCGGTGGGGCGGTGGTTTGGCTCCTGGGTGGGAGACTCCTTCTTAATTAAGGCCAGCGTTGGCCTGGGCGGGCTGGGAGCCCCGATCCTCCAGTGGGCGGGGGGCTCCTCTCCATACCGCCTGGCCCCTGGCTGCAGCTGACACCCTGCTATTGTCCACCACCATTGTTGCTGGGGAGAGGCGTCCACATGTGTGGTTGGGTGGCACTTTGGGGGATTTTATGGCAGTTGGGACTAAGTACAAATGGGAAACACATGAAACGGCATCACCAGCTCTAAGGCCCAGCCGCGGCCTGCCCGCCCCAGGAAAGGCCTTCCATGTGAACCTCGTGGTTCATCAGGACTATGTCAAGAGGCCCTCTGCAGAGCTTGGGGTGCCCTGAGCTTTCCTCCTCTCTCTAGGCCTTTGCTCATGCGGCTGCTCCACCTGACATGCCTTTCCTCAGCTCCTTGGCATCCTTCATGTCCCAGAGACTCAGGCTCCGAGGGACTCAAAAGTGGAAAAGACATAGAAGACCATTCAGCCTACTCTTCCATGTTCCCAGAAGCTGGGTCAGGCTCGGGGCTGGGGGGAGGTGGGTGGTGGCTTTTACCATTTCCCTGGCAAGCTCTACTCTCCCATTTCACAGGCCAGAACCCTGAGGTCCAAGGTGACATGTGTAAGGTCTGGAATAGGATTAGAACTTCAGCCTCTGACTCACCAGCCCAGCCTCAGTCTTCAGCCTCAGGATACCACAGCACCCTTTAAGCTAAGTCCCAAGACTTCAGAAAGTCCCTCTGCAGCTTGAAGACCACCCCTTCACCTCTCAGGGGACCCGGGCCTGGGGCCAGGCCCCTGCAGCCTCAGACTCCCAGTGACCTCTATAGGCCAACACAGGAGGGTGTGAAGGGGAGCATCAGTGAGAAGGGGCTTGTCCAAGATCCCAAAGAGACTTATTCCTGGCACACTGGATCACTTGTGAGCAAGATGACCTTGGAAATGCACTGTGTGCCTCATCTGGGGCCTCATGAAGGTTCATCTCCCATCCCTGAATGCCGAGTTGACTGGTGCTGGGGGTGGGATGGGGGACAGGAGTTCTAATCAGCCAGGGAGGAAGCAGATTCAGGGTGAAAGCCACAGGAATCTGGAATCCGATTTGGTTTTCAGTTCTGCTGAATCAAAGCTGTGAGAACTTGGGGCAAGTCACTTCTCTTCTCTTGGCCTCAGTTTCCTTCCCTGTAAAATGGGGATAACACCTTCCTTGGAGGGACAGGCACTGGGTGAGGCACCATAAATATTGGTTTCCTTGGTGGAGTCTCCATGACGCAATTTGGGCTCTGTTATGAGTAAGCTCAGGTAAGGAACCACCATCACATTCTCACACGGGTTACACAGACCACGCCACCTGCAGCCTGCAGTATAAACTCATCAGTGGCCTGGCCTCGGTGGAAACGTAGGGGTCAGTGCACAGGTGGAATCTGTTGAGGGGGCCTTGGCCTTTTGGTTAAACTCAGTACGTTTGGGAGTCAGCCACCTTGTGAAATAGATCCGAGAATGACACAACCGGAAAGGACCCCCTTTTATGGAAGCAGAAACTGAGGCCCCCAAGAAGCAGACTCATCCAAGCTCACCCAGTGAGTCAGTGGAACCCAAGCCCCTGCTTCCCAGCCTGGGAGTTGTTTCCATTCTGACACCGCCCCAGTTTCTGATGTGCCATACCACTCTACATACGTTGTTGTTTTTTTCCACACTTCAGAGTGGGCCCCTTAAGCCCCTATAAGTTGGTCACCCTCTGGGGCTCCCCCTCCCTGGGAAGATGAGTCTAGGCCAGGAATGAGAGGCAATCCAAAGGCTTGTGTTGAGTTCAGTGATGCATCGATGCAGTGGGTAGCTCAATTCGTTCAAAGGGGAAGGCAGCAAGTAAGTACCAGCCTTGGTCCTTGTCTTAAGGGACTCATAACCTCCACTTGCCCCCTTATAAGCATGTGCCAGACTTTCAACAAACTCCTGGAAGCTGCCTGGGGAAGCAGAAAGAATCTGGAGGCTGGAACCAGCCATACCTGAAGCCTGTTTCTTACGAATTGTGAGATTATGGGCAAGAGGCCATACTCTTCCGAGCCTTGGTTCCCTTGCTTGAAATGGGATAAGTTGTAGTACCTACCTCCCAACACTGTAAGTAGGATAAGTGAGAAAATAATCATGAGTGTGCCTGCTACACTGTAGGTGCTCAATTCCTAGAGACTCCCTTTCACATCTGACTGTATATTTTCTTGACATATTGTGAGCAATTTTTCTCTTGGTCTCCATGAGGAAAAAGAAATCAAATCAGGTTAATGAAAAAATCTAGTTGAAGAAATCAACTAGAAAAACTAGAATCAACTAAAAATCATTAAAAAAAATAGTATCTGTAAAAGAAGAAAATCATAAATAATAGCATATTAAACCCCTTATTTTAACTTTTCACTTTCCAAAGTACATGAAATGGCCTTCCTCTTGTTTTTCTGGCTTAGGCCAAGCCAGAAGGCCCCTCCTACAATTTCCAGTTTTGGTTTCTTTAATGTGGAACATGAATGTAAAGATGCTTATGAGGCAATCAGCATGTAACATCATCTAGATTTTACTATTTCCCCTAGTCTTTTACAATGTCCCACCCATATCTGATTCAACTTAATTTTTTAGCAGCTTGCCTTCACTAAAGTCTTTGCAAAGCATTCGGCTTAGTCTTCCTCTTGGGCATCCTATCGTGAATACTGCATCGCCACTAGTCAGAGTCCAGCCAGAAAGGAGGGGCGGCTTTGAGCGGTGGACACCAGGGAGGCTAATTCCGAGATTATTAACAACACAGGGGCTGGAAGAGCTGAGTAGTCAGACAAAGTCAGTGAGGACCCTGAGATTAGCTTCAGCATGGAGCCACTGCCACCCTTTGGGGGAGAGGGACACAGGGAGAGGCGGTGTTCCCAGGCCCCCCAGCTGAAGCAAGAATGTGGTGGACCAGTCAAGCCTTTGCTGGAGCCATCAAGGAGACTCCGCCATCATGGAGACGTCTCCTGAGACAAAGAGTAAGTGGGAGAAATACCCCAGTTCCTCCCCTTCTCCCGGTTTTCAGTCTCCTCTCAGCGCTTGTCATTGTCAAGACCAGCTGACTGAGGGGCTCAGGGAAATGCAGCCTGTGGGATCAGACCCCTGCATCACAAAGCCAGACAGGGAAAGGGGCAGAATGGAGCTGAGGGCAAAGTGGCTTGGGACTGCCACAACAGCCAGTGAAGTTCTGCCACCATGCCAGCCCGGCTGGCACTAATGGGACTGGAAACATCGCAACTCATGTTTAGTAAGTGACGACTCAGTGGCTGGTGCCCAGGGAGGGATCTGTTAGCCAAGGGCGTTGGTCAGCACGTTACACAAGAAATACAGGTGAATTCCACGAGCCGGTCACCTGGAGTCAGTTAGGAAGGCACCTGCTGTGAATGGCGTTGACATCCGTGTCCTTAACCGGCTGATGATTTCCCCATAACCACAGGTTACCATGCTTGGGGAACTGTGTCACCCACCCTGAGTGTTGGGAGCAGGCCCTGTCCATGCGTTACCATTTATAAACTCAGCACAGCCCCTCCCACAACCTGCAGGATGGGTGCAGCCCTCCTCGCTTTTCCGAGGAGGAAAAGACTATTCCAGGGATCAACCCCATTTTTAGCCCATGGGAGTCAGTGCAGCCAGCTGGGACCAGATGGGCAGTGGATTTGAAGCAGGCACTAGTCTCAGAGTTTCGATTCTGACTTCCACCAGCACATGGTACAGTAGGGTCCAAGGAAGGTGCTGGAGTGAGGTTTGATACATGCTGTGGGTTGGCTAGTGCGGGACACCAGGAGGGCTCCACCCCAATCAGATGGGACCTTCCTCCAGGCTGGAGAATGAGGCCCCTGGGGCTGTGCACCCCCCCAGGGACCAGTAGCTGAGGACTCACCACCTGCAGTGCACGTGCTGAGAGCTGTAGCAGCATCTGCAGTGACCGATGGGCTCTCAGGACAGAGCACCGCGCACCCCAGGGGCTGTGCGGCCCTACTGCAAATCTCCAGGGGAGCACCAGAAGGGCAGAGAGACCTGCCCGAGGCACCCGGTTTGCAGGTGGAGGAAACAGGGCTCAAGCTCAGCCCACCCTCCACTTGCTTTTGGGGCTTCTTCTCCCCTCCCCACCTTCAGCTTCTCTTTTTCCTGTTTGTTTTGAAAACCCGATCGTGGTGCCCCCTTCAAAACCAAAGCCCTCCCCTCCCCTACACCCCCTTCCTGCCTCAGCCCCTTCTCCCCCCAGGGTGCCCCCGCCCCGCCGCTGTTGGCTGGTCCTCTCCCTGCCATCCCAGGGTCTCTTACACCACAAGTTGGGGCATTGAAGACAATCCCACGGGTATCTTCACCCTCGCCATCTGCCTGTCCGGGGACCCCAGAGTTCCACTTGCTGCCTTCCCTCCTGCCTGAAATCCCACCATAGATGGAAATGGCTCCACAGTGCTCTGTTGAAAAGGCAGACGGAACAGGGAGGGGAAACAGCACAGCCCTGGGGGGATCAGCCAACACCTGTGAAGGGGCCCAGGCTGGGACCATCCCAGTCCCCCGGAATGGCCACTGTTGCCTGCCTGGCCCAGCCTCCTCCCTGCTAAAAATAACCCTCGGCCCTGCTCCCCCCTCCCACAAATACTTCCTATGTTTTCAGATGTGAGTAAGAGGGATTCAGCTGCAGGTCTCTGTCTCCACATGCAGCCATGTCCCCAAGATGCCCCTTGAACCCCGGCCTCTCCCCGGAGTCCTTTCCATGGAGGCCGAGGGGCTGGGCCCTGGGGCTAGATAAGCAGGTTCAGATCCAGGCGTTGGTAGTACCTGGCTGGTGTGGGGTTGGCTGGGACTGTCAGAACCTCATCTCTCTTGCCTGTAAAATAGGAAAAAGAAAAAGCCCCCATCTTCTCCTTGGTAAGAGGGTGAAGAGGAACTCCTGGGAAGAGCACGTGGTGGCACTTGGCCAGGAGAGCTCGTGTGTGTGTGTGTGTGTGTAGGAGCATGGGATGGGGACAAGGGATGGGGGCATGTGGCTGCCCCACTGAGGGGTTTTTGTGCCCCCAGCAGGTAGGTCCCTGCCCCACTCGGTTCCCCCAAAGCCCTGCTGGGAGGGGCACTGGGCCCCCTAGCCGACCCTGGCTGATGGCTGCCTGAACCTGGTCCCAGGAGAGGTCACTGAGCTGCAGTGAGTCCTCCTGAGACTCTGGTCAGCCCAGAGGCCTCTCTGTGTCCCCTTGAGATCTGGAAAGTTTTGCCCCTAAGACCTTCCCCGCCCTCAGAGTCCCAGGCACCTCACAGGAAGAAAGAAAACCCCAAACTACAGCCCCTGTTGGCTCATGAAATGATCTTTCTTTGGGTCTTGGGGAGGAATAACCTATTTTTAGAATCAAAGAGTTCTGCCGGGACTTAGAACTGCTAAGGCCGGGCCTTGTGTGACCGCAGCTCGAAGCTGGGCTGGGAGGCAGGCACTCTACCAGGGCAGGGGGGCACAGGCAGGTACCCCAACCGCAAGGCTGGGGGCCTCCAAGAGCCCCACCCTCGGTGCCTGGCCCAGCCCAGCACTCCTTCCTGGTGCCATCAGTGGGCATCTATTTGGGGCCAGGCTTCATGCCCCCGCCCTGTTCCCTCCTCATTCATCCTCACAGAATCCTGCTAATGATACCCGGGCAGGGCTCATAGGTCAGCACTTACATAGCCCATGCATCCTGCGGGTACCCTTCCAACTACCCTCACTCAGTTCTTATAACAATCAGATCAGGAGGCCGAGAGTGAGAGAGATTAAACTATTCCTCAAGTTCAACTCAGGAAGGACAGAGCTGGGATTTGACTCCAGACAGTCTATATTATTATCATTTAGTCCCACTTACAGCAGAGGAAACAGAGGCCCAGCGAAGCTGAGGAATTTGCTCAAAATAACCTATATAACAAATGGGAAGTCAGGAAATAGACCATGTCTGTGTGGCCGAGGGCCCTCCAGGCTCACTGTGACCTCTGGGGTTCCAGGGCATGGTACCTATGACCTCAGTTAGTTCTCTTAACAAATGACGTGTGTGTGCAGGTGAGTGTGTGTGTGTTTGCAGGTGGATACCATTATTCTTGTCTCCCCACTTGCTGGGGAGGAAACTGAGGCTCAGAAAAGAAAAGGGACTCTCCTGAGGTCACGTAGCTGGGAAGTTCTGGACTTCAAATTGGAACTATGTCTGCTGAAATTCCCAAAGCCTTCCCTAGAAGCGAATGCCTCAGCCCCTATCTTCTGCCTGGCTCCCTGCCCCTGCTGCTTTGTTTGAGGGGGCTGAGTCCCAGGAAAAGCCAGGATTGGGTTGTAATTTAAAAAAAAAAAATTGTTCTTAGTGGTTTTATCTCCCTCTCTCTATCTCCCTCTTTCTCTCTCTCTTTCCGTGATAATGGCCTTCTTTGCAGGGGTGTGCCGGGCCGGCAAATTTGCTGACCCAGGCAAAAGGAAGGGGGGGTGTCATTATGTGGTTGGGAAATGGTGGGGCATTTTGTATGCCATCGACCTAGCATCCCAGGAATTTCAGCAGCCCTCAAGGAAATGAGAGAATTAGCTGCCATCCAGAACTGTGGCTTTCACCATCTCTGTGTGTGCATTTTCCTGACATTCGGTTAGGACGCTTAGAGCATCTGTAGGAAGGGGGGCTGCCCCGGGGTGAGGAGGGAGCCTTGGCCAGGGAGATTTCAGGCTGAGACTGACACTTGGGGAAACCAGGCTCAGAGAGAGGCAGGAACTTGCTCTAGGCCACACAGCTAAGGCCAAGATCCCACGTCACCTGATTCTAGGGGCCTGGCCCTTTCCATGAGGTCTGGTTCTGGGAGTGACTGGCTGTGTGCAGCCAGACAAGTTCTTTTCCCAGTCTGCATCCTTTTCCTTTTCTGTAAAAGAAGGAATGGAAAGCGTCGTCTTAGTTTGGAGTCTTTCAAAGGCAGATCCTGAGTCTAAGTAGCTTATTTAGGATGTGGTCCCAGGAAGCAGAGGTGAGGGAGAGGGGCCAGGGATACAGGGGAGGGAAAGTGGCCCACGCAGGGGGCAGGAGGTGGTGGCTTACTGCTCTGGGCACATGGAGCTCAGCCTCAACGGGACCTGTGGGAGGAGCTGTGTAGAACATGGCACTGAACTGCCCCCTAACCCGTCTGCTGCAGGGGGGTGAGGGAGCTGGGTTATGTATCCACCAACCAACTCATTGGTGCAGGGTTGTTCTAGGAATGATAACTCTCTAACAACTGCTGTTCCCCTGGGCAAAGCTCACTCAGGGCCAGAGAACATCCTTAAGCCAATCTGTACTCATGGGAGCTGTCAATTCAGGGCATATGTTTCCTAAAGCCACTCCCAGCTGTGCCAGGTAAGGATTTGTGCCTTTACAAGCACCTTCAGGGGTTTCCTTCCTGGGCCTTTCCCAGTTGCGCTGCTGTCAGGGAAGTGATGCATTGCACAGTCAGTGGGGTATTCAATCGCCCCCTCGCTTCTTGGCCCAGAGCCTGAGAGTCCCCTATACCCAAGTTCCAGCCTGTGGGAAACTGGTTTTTCAGTAGTGTCCACTGGAACCCTGGGAGGCAGATGGGAGGCGCCAAGGATTGGGCCAGGCTGAGCTGGGGAAGAGACTCTGACCTCCCCACCATGTCAACCAGAGAACCCTGCTTTATCTTTTCACTTTTTTTTTTTTTTGAGACAGAGCCTCAAGCTGTCGCCCTGGGTAGAGTGCTGTGGCATCACAGCTCACAGCAACCTCCAATTCCTGGGCTCAAGCGAGTCTCTTGCCTCCGCCTCCCAAGTAGCTGGGACCACAGGCGCCCACCACAACGCCCGGCCATTTTTTTGGTTGCAGCCGTCATTGTTGTTTTGGCGGCCCGGGGGCTGGATTCGAACCCGCCAGCTCAGGTGTACGTGGCTGGCGCCTTAGCCCGTTGAGCCACAGGCGCTGAGCCTCAGACTTTTTTTAATACATTCATTTTCTTCTTCTTCTTTTGCTGCTCAGGCTATGACTGCCAGTGTAATATTCAATAAAAGTGCTGATAGTGGCTATCCTGTATGTATTTCTGGTTTAAAGGGAATTTTAATATTTTACATTGAGAATAATGTCTGATGTAGATTTAAAAAAAATTATGACCTAGTGTTGAACTTTATCAAATATGCCCCTCATGTTTTCCTTGTAGTGAACTACACCAGAGTTTTCCAGTAAGAATGCATTATCCCTGCTACTGTCTGAGACTTCTTGAAATCTCTACCAGATGTGTCAGTCAACTTCTTTTTTTTGTTTTTTTTTTTTGAGACAGATTCTCAAGCTGTCACCCTGGGTAGAGTGCTGTGGTGTCATAGCTCACAGCAACCTCCAACTCTTGGGCTCAAGAGATCCTCTTGCCTCAATTTTTTCTAGTTTTATTTATTTATTTATTTATTTGAGACAGAGCCTCAAGCTTTCACCCTGGGTAGAGAGCTGTGGCATCACAGCTCACAGCAACCTCCAATTCTTGGGGTCAAGCGAGTCTCCTGCCTCCGCCTCCTGAGTAGCTAGGATTACAGGCGCCCATCGCAACGCCTAGCCATTTTTTGCTTGCAGCCGTCATTGTTGTTTGGCGGGCCTGGGCTGGATTCGAACCCACCAGCTCAGGTGTACGTGACTGGTGCCTTAGCCCATTGAACCACAGGCGCCGAGTCGAATTTTTTCTAGTTTTAGTAGAGATGGGACTCTCACTCTTGTTCAGGCTGGTCTGGAACTTGTGAGCTCAAGCAATCCACCTGCCTCTCAGCCTCCCAGAGTGCTAAGAAAATAGGTGTGAGCCACTGTGTCTAGCTGGTCAGTCAACTTCTTAACTAATCTTGTTTGCCATAGCTCAAGGAAGGGGCGGCCTTGGTGACCTTACCTAAGAGTGAACACATGACTCAATGCACATGTGGCTTAATGCTGGCCAATTATTTCAATGACAAGAAGTGTGGTGAAAAATGCCCAGAAACAAGTTAAGGGATGGCGTACAGAGAAGGCCTCAGTCAAATGACTGGAGCGAAGGAACAGAAGTGTGGAGCATGGGAAGTCCCAGGTCACAGAGATAAGAGGTCAGAATTGGCTCCATGGCAATCCATGACCATGGCAGGGTGAAGTCTCTGGAGCCGCGGAGTACAGGGTAGAGTCACGAACAGGAGAGACCCTTATACAGAGGAGAGAGGGGATTCCTCCTCTAATCTAATATTCCCATGTCTCTGGCTGGGGCTCACCAGGTCTGGCTGTGTTTCATTTCTGCCCTCACCAAGCACTTCCTTCCGGGAACTAGCGGGAGTTGGCTTCTCCATATGATTAAACAAGCCTGCCCCATATTCCCTGAGGGAGGCCTGCATAGCACTTGCCATGACACCTCTGCTTTTCCATCTTCATTGCCTCTTTTAGGTCCTTCTCATGTAGCACAGGACTCTCTGGCTGGTGGCAAACCAGATCCTAGGTTTGCTCTTAGGTAAGTTGTCTTCCCCAGCCTAGCTCTGAAACCTTTCGGGGGATGCCAGCCCCCTCTGCGAGTCTGACCATCTCACCCCAGCATTAGGACACATAGGATTTATTCTCACCGCCTCTCAGACTTCTCTCTCTTCTTAGCTACCGGTGACCCAAAGTGCACCCAAGCTGTCCTGCTGTGGGCCTTGGTGAGCTCACACTCTCCTCGGCATCATGCTTTGCTTCTGCGCCTCACTCCATCTGTGACGTCATGCTCTTTGGGGCCTCTCAGTCTACACAGAATGATCCTTTCAGGTCCCTTAGGGGTGGAGACTCAGGGATGTCGGGTTGCGTCTCAGGGGTAGTCACTAGCTCTTTTCGCTAGCGGTTCCCTGCCAGCCGTCCTGCGATTCCTTCTGTCGAACCTTCTATTGCTCTTCTATTGCTTCCAAAGGCCAGTGAGCCCCTGGGGGGTTCTGCCCACATCCCTTTCCTTAAAAGGGCAGGGTGGCGTGCAGGAAGCCCACAGTTCTCAGGGATTCCTCTCCCTCCCCAGGATAAATGACTTTCCTTTTTTTTCTTCAAATTTCCCAACTAGATATCTTTATATGTTCGGTCTCATGAATAATGCATACAATACTTTATTTTTTTAGTTAAAGTAGAAAGCACAGTAATAAAGCTGAAGTTCCATCGATCCCCTTCCCCGAAATCTGGAACCTCGCCAGGGACTTTGGGGGTGTCTTTTGGCTTTGGATGACAGAATTTTTGCTACTTTTTGCCATAAAATTGTATAAGGTTTTATATGTAGATGACCCCTACTATCTGACTTATTGTAGTTTATTTGGGAATATTTTCTCTTTGAAATACTACTTTCAACAGAAAGACTAGATCACATATGAGTACAACGCTCACAAGGTCGAAATGGGCGAACAAAGAAGCGTCTTCACTCGGGTCATGCGACTGGGGCCTTCTCTTGTGACAGCCCTCCATCCGGTAACTTGGCCGGCACTTGTGGCCGCTGCCGTAAATAGATGTGCCAGTGTCGGCTCTCTCCCCACTGACTGGAAGACCCTGGAGAGAAGGGACCTAGTCAGTGACGTTCCAGGCTTCTCCCCGATTCCTCCACAGCGCCCGGAGCCGGGTCGGGGGAGCCGCAGGGTGGCGGTGCGGTGGGCGAGCGAGGAGGCGGCCAGAGGGGCCGGCAGCGACAGACCTGGGAGTGGAGAGGTGTCCTTCCAGGAAGGGGCCAGAGACCGCAGCGAACAGAGGTCCGTGGGGTGGATCGGCGACAGGAGGAAGTCCAGGGTGGGTTGGGGGGCGGGTTCCTGTCGGGTCCGCGGTTTTCTACCGCACTTCACCGCTCAGGGCCACTGAGACGTTCTCCGTCCCGTTGGCCGCCTGGGTGCGGCAATCTCTTCCGCGGGTCGAGGAGCCGGGCAGGCCCGCCCTCTTCCCCGAGCCCAGCCCGGACCTGGCGAGGGACAGAGGGGCGGGAGATTACTCTTAGGGGACTCCAAGTCTAGCGCCTGTCTGAGCGCTTCTCTTCCCCGCTGGATCGCGGAGGAAGCGGCGTCGCGGTCCGCAGTCAGCCCAGGCTCTCTCGTCGGCTTAGCCCAGCGGTGGAATCCGGGCCCAGGAGGGGCGCGTCCGCCCGCTCCCGGGAGAGGAGGCTGGGGCCGGCGGGCGCAGGGGGTGGCCTTGGTCGTCCGTTGTCAGCTGTCCTGTTTTATTCTCTCCCACACCCTAAGGCTGGCGGCGCGTGGCCAGGGCTCGCGGTTGTCACCTGCGTGGGTAAGAAGATGGGCAAGTGACGCACAGCGGCGTGGGCGCCGCCTTCCAGGCGCTCTCTCCGCCTCCAGAGGCGCCGGCACCCCGGAGCCCCCAGTCACGCCCGCGGGCTCAGTCTTTCACTCAGGGAAGTGGGTGTGCAGAGAAGGGAAGCCGGGCCAAGCGCCTCTCCTCCTGACGCGGTCCCCTCAGAGCCCACCAGCCTTAATCTAGACTTCTTCTACCTCCGCGCCATCGCCCCGGCCGCCTCGGGGACTGTGATGTGGGAGGGTGGGGGGCGACTGATAGCGCGTCCTCGAATGTTCGGGTGGCCGAGGCGCTGCAGCCCTGTCTCCTTGCCTGGAAAGTGCGGGTGCGGGTGCGGGCGAAGCTGGGGGCTGTGAGCCGGACCCAAACCAAGAGCCACCAGCTCCGGAACCCAGAGCCAGGCCGGGAGCCTGCCACGGGCGGGGATAGGAGAAGGCGGAGGAGGCTTCTAGCGCGGCAGGAGCCACAGCCTGGGGAGAGAAGGAGGGGACCAGACGCCAGCAACTGCCGGGCCCCGCAGGGGTGGGCGGCCTTCCCAGGACTGCAGGCCGCCTTCGGCCCTGCCGGGAGCCCCCGCCCTTCCCGGTCCTGGCTGCCTGTCTGGCTCTGCGCTCCTTGGTCGCACTCCGGGCCCGCACCCACCTGCCGTGTGGCCCAGCGGGCCACTGTCCTACCTTTTGTAGTAATTTCTTCCCTAGGATGTTAAAGATCGTTAATACCCAAGTTCGCCTTTCTAGAGGCTGTAAATTAGACTCGATCATTTTGTTGGCATCTTTTAAATCACTTCTAATTTGTAGGTTCTTTCTCCATCTTTCTTTTCCTTACAGTGTATCTGTGGAAGAACCTGAAGCATCCCCCCCGTAGAGATTTCCAGTCCGCATTTCGCTGGTGGCTTTCTCTTGGAATTCAGCTCGTCTCCTTGTTCTTTGCCTTTCCTGCCAAATGATAAATGGATGCAGATGCTTGATCAGACTAAGATTCGTTCATCAAGGTTTTTGGTGAGATTCTTATGTGATGGGGTGCTCGTTTATAAGGTCTGGTTTTCTCTCTTTTTTGAGACGTCAACAGATAGGATATTCAATGTTTGCATTTTTAAAAATTATTTATTATTTTTTTATTTTTGTAGAGACAGTCTCACTTTATCGCCCTCGGTAGAGTCTCATGGCGTCACACCGCTCACAGCAACCTCCATCTCCTGGGATTAGGCGATTCTCCTGCCTCAGCCTCCCGAGTAGCTGAGACCACAGGTGCCCGCCACAATGCCCAGCTATTTTTTTTTTTTGTTGCAGTTCGGCCCAGACTGGGTTTGAACCCGCCACCCTCAGTATATGGGGCTGGGGCCTTACTGACTGAGCCACAGGCGCCGCCCTATTTTTTGTTTTTTTAGAGACAGAGTCTCACTTTCTTGCCCTCGGAAGATGCTGTGGCGTCACAGCTTACAGCAACCTCCAGCTCCTGGGCTTAGGCTATTCTCTTGCCTCAGTTCCCGAGTAGCTGGGACTATAGGCACCTGCCACAACGCCCAGTTATTTTTTTGTTACAGTTTGGCCATGGTGGGGTTCGAACCTGCAACCCTGGGTATATGGGGCCGGTGCCCTACTCACTGAACCACAGGTGCCCCCCTAATGTTTACATTTATTAATTCATTGCTGGATGAAAAGGTGGTATTCCAAATATATAACTTATTTTTCATTTACCAGTTTTATTAATTTTATAGACCTACTTCTTCTCATCTACTATTTTATTCCCTGTGGAACAGTTCACAGAAGGAATGCAGAACAAATGCTTGTTTCTTTGCATTTATTTATCCATTTTCAAGATAATGAATTGCTACCTTGTTATCCTCCTGAGATAATGAATTAGTTTTAAAAAAATACCATCAGCAATCAAAGATTTATTTATTTATTTATTGTAGAGACAGAGTCTCACTTTATCACCCTTGGTAGAGCGCCATACAGCTCACACAGCTCACAGCAACCTCCAACTCCTGGGCTTAGGTGATTCTCTTGCCTCAGCCTCCCAAGTAGCTGGGACTACAGATGCCTGCCAGAACGCCCGGCTATTTTTCTGTTTTGCAGTTCGGCCGAGGCCGAGTTTGAACCTGCCATCCTCGATATATGGGGCCGGCGCCCTACTCGATGAGCCACACACACACAAAAATACCATCAGCAATCAAAGATTTAAACATATTATCTATAGATTTCAATACACTGTGACTCAATGCACTATGATTACTGATATACAAACTTATATTTGGCCAGTTTGAGACACTTCAGGTAACTCGTGAGCCCTTTACACATAACTCTAGTAGTCTTTGAATGCTTCCTTGTTATCTGGTATGACAAGACATCCAGTTGGGATGCTAGGAATCCTCTTCAGTTCTTGGCTGATCATTGTTTCTAGGTATTTTCAGTTATATATTATGATAGTAATAACTATCATTATAGTTTAACTATAACTATATAACTATAATTATAACTATAATTTATAGTTATATATTATGATATATATAATTTATAGCTGTTTCCACTGAAAAGACCTAGAAACAATGATCATATATATAATTATATATGTCACATATACAATATGCCATATATATAAATTTCGCATATATATGATATGCCATATGTATAAATTTCCAGAGGATTTTATCATATATATATATATATATATATATATATATATAGCATATCATATATATGCCATAATTATATATATATCATATGTATGATAAAATCCCCTGGAAATTTATACTCATATGTCTAATTTATTTTTATTTTATTTTATTTTTTTTTTGAGACAGAGCCTCAAGCTATCACCCTGGATAGAGTGCCGTGGCATCACAGCTCACAGCAACCTCCAATTCCTGGGCTCAAGCGAGTCTCTTGCCTCTGCCTCCCAAGTAGCGGGACCACAGGCGCCCGCCAC